>JAUMHB010060943.1:0-14688 GCA_032359685.1 Pittosporum tobira
TTTTTTTTCAATAATTTTTTTTATAATTATTATTTTTTAATTTAAAAAAAGACTGAAGTTCAATTTGCACTCCAAACAATGACCGAAAATGAGTTTTGCACCCCGAAAATGAGTTTTGCACCCCAAGTTTCTAAAATTCAAAAAATCATACTAAATTTTCAGTTAGGCAATTAAATGCACTCCAAGTCCATTTTCTGGTCAAATTTCTACTGAATTTTCAATGATATCATTAATTCAGAGGATATTTTAGGTAACACAGAAAAGTCTCTCTCCTCTAAACATTTTTCACTCGTGTAAGAACTAGAAATATGCCTGAGCACAGCAGGAGGATGACCACCGCCATGGCTGCAACCAACGGTAGCCTGAGAAATATACCATTCGTGTTGACCAGCCAAGAAAGTTCGAGAAGAGACTTTTTGATGACTTTCTCTCTCAGATCTGATGATTTTTTCTCATAAAACTATAGTAAATGTTGTTCAATCAGTTCGGAATCTTTCGTTCAACAACGAATGTTTAAGCCGTCAAAAGTGTCATATCAATCTCTAGAAATCAGCTTTCCATGGAGTGCTTTTGCTTATTGTTAGTCACCAGAAATCAGCTGTGTTTGTGTCTGATTCTTACTCCACCAAAATAACTATTTTTGAAGAAAGTGATTTTACCGTCCTCAAAAGTCTGTCCCTTGGATTTTTTTATCATTTTTCTCCCATCCATTTCAATAGGTATGTCTGCAAGTGTATTCCTTGGAATGAACTTTTGTGATCATTCTACTCTTAGCTCCACACGCGTGAAACGAATTCCGGCAGAAATCTGACTAGAAAATGAATATGTGGTGCATTTAATTGCCTAATTGAAAATTTGGTATATTTTTTAAATTTTAAAAATTTAGGGTGCAAAACTCATTTTCGGTCATCGTTTGAGGTGCAAATTGAACTTCAGTCTTTGAAAAAATAGTAGTGCTAACATTTCCTTTTTCCTCTGAATTCCCTCGATATTTTACCTCGTATCCAAGAAAAGAAAAGAAACAAACAAATAATCACTGTTTATCCTAGGTGCATCGCAAATTAAAATTAGATTTTTTTCCCAAATTTTAAGAATTAATTTATAAAAACTTTAAAATTATTGTAATTTATTATATAATTGAAAATAATAAATATTTTATTAAATAATTTTTTTAAATACTCACTCCGTTCTAAAAAAATTGACTAAAACACCTAAAGTCTGTAATTTAAGAAAATATATTTTACAGGAGAGAGAAATTTTAAGCTACACAAAATTTGAGTACTCTTAAAAAATTCTTTTTGTTTAAACATACATTACATACGTTTATTGAAATATGTATTCAAATCATTCATTTCGAGACAACGAAAAGTAAATTTAACCTCATTCTTTTCGGAACAGAAGGGAGTAATTTACAATATTTCAAATTATATTGGTTAAGATTTGATAAATTTATGTTAATTTAAAACTTAAAAGTTTATAATTTAATATTAAGATTTTATAGCAATCTATTTTCTTAGAGTGGATGAAATAATTCATATAAAGATGATATCGTAAATTAGAGGTTTTAAGGCACCGGAGACACCATGCGACTTTGAACACAATTATGTAAAACATGGTATTTTAAGTATGTAATCATCACACGAATTTATTGTTGGACATTTATTGAGGGGCGAATTCTTTCAACATATCTTTTCTATCTACTAATCTTAAACTCAAGATTAAGGGGTACCGAATTCCTTACCACTGAGCTTAATAAATATTGGTGAACACAATTATATAATTGATAGAAGAAATGTGCTAATCTAGTAAGATTTTTTTCATTTTTCTTGCAAAGTCAAGAGTTCGAATTTATGTCGTCCCCTTAGCTAGACAAAAAAATAAAACAACTCTATAATTATTGAAAGAAAAAAGTTGTATACCATAATATAAACTAGTGGTTTAAAAAATCAATAAATAGACTTAAGTGGTAGAAAGAAATCATAATGTTTAAATAGTCTTAATTAAATATTAATAAAATATAACTAGAGACTGATCGATTCACTTAATTTAAGTGTTAAAAGACAACATAAAATTTAATTAACAATTAATTAAAAATAAGCATGAATTTTTAGGACTATTATAAGAACGGTAGTTATTTAAAAAAGTGGCATGTAATATTATGCTTTGACAAAACCAAAGAGAGCAAGTGGCACGTTCTGACACAACACATGAGTAGATAGCCATTACTCCGTTGGTCTCGTAAAAATAGTATAATTTAAAAAATAATTATTTAAATTATTAATTATTTAAATAATAAAATATTAATTAGACTAGTAGGTTATATTATTTTATAAAATAAAAGAAAAATAAATAACTTAATTTATTAAAATTTTAAAATAAAAATATTGTAATATTTGAAAAGAATACTTGGTTAATGATTTTGATGCCATCCACCAGTACACATGCGGTAGTTTTTTGTTTTTGGTAAGTCAAATTTGATCCGTCTTGATAAAAATGATTATCGCTTTATCAATTTGTCTGACAAACTAATGAGTTTGAGACATGACATTCATTATTTCCGGAACTAAAGGATTAATACATAATATACAGTATTACTTCCTCTTTTCTAAAATTGTACTTTTGAAAACAAAATTTCAATGATTTTAAATATTAATTTATTTGATTATAGTTACTACATTTGTGCCTCCCGGAGAAAAACTTGAATGATAGTCCAACACCAACTCCACCAAAGAAGGAAGGTGGGGAACAAGGATTAAGTGATGACCAAGCAAGTGGAAGGGAGGCCCCATCTATTGAACTATCAACCACTATGTTAAGATTGACTGTACATTGAATTTGATACATACAAAGAATATGATTCTAATATTTTATATGAGAAATCGACATTTCCACAAGCAGTTACAAGTTCGTAAAACATAAAAAGTGACAACACTGGTGAAAATATCAATTGACTTATGGAAATACACACACACAAACACACACATGAAGAAAAGGGGAGTGAGCAGGTAGCGTATTCTATATCAATTCACACCGGGATTTATCAAAATTTGTTGAATTAGTACCAACCATACAAAAAAATGATAGATCCTCCAAAAACAGCCAGGTGACATCCATGCCGACTAAACACAACCAATTTGCTCAGAATATGAAAATATGTAGGGGTTGTGCTCCATATGCTAGCGCAATTCATGAGGCCGCTGCAGCTCATTGGTTCTTATACGATTCTTATACCAGTCTCTAAATGTACATGGGCGTGAACCAAATGTATACGCAAGTAAAAGAAGTCCTTAAAACTAAAACCAAACATGAAAATTTTGTGGCCAAGGAAATCAAATTTCAGCAAATGGTATTATCTCCGATCTCGACGAACAACGTAACAATTTATACAAAATATATCATCTTATAACAAAGCTCCTACTTAATCGAATACAACAACACCCAAGAACATGAAATACTCGTTAATCATTCTTTTTACCTTCTGAGTTCTCAACCTAACTATAATAGTCACAACAATAATTCTGAACAAGGAAGAGTATAACAAAAAAAGCATCAAACCTGTGCAAAATGCTCCATGAAAACAGCATAGCATGCTATCTGATTCTGTCATATTGTATACAGGCATACAGCAAACTACAAGTACGCATATCAAAGACAAACAATCCTAAACTTGAGAAATAGATTACCTTTAATCTTAACCATCCATTGTCATCATTCATAAAGCAATGGTTGAGGTTTAATATGTGGACAGTGAATGGTCGAGATTAAAAGTTTGGAAGAAATGAGGAGAGATTGATCCGGTGATTTTAGCCTATAATTGACCATTTTCGCATCTAAGGTGCCTTTTTCAAGAGATCTATAGCTGTAAACCACATACACTATTTCACAAACATGTCAATCATATTCAGTATTAAAAGACGTGTACACATCATGAATCCCCAATTCAGAAAAATCAGTTATCCTTGCACGCCTGGCTCCGTTTATTTCAAGGAAACGGCATATGTCAGAAAACGTTTCTGGAAAATGTTTTCTTTGAAATCATTTTCACAGACATAATATAAGTTCTCACAAATTATTCCTTTCTCCTCCAATCATCCCCAACCCCTTCAATTTATGTTGTTCTTCTCTATCCATTAATTGAATGGAACCCATGTGTGAGAAACTAATAACAAATCAAAAAAAATCTTCTATTATGAAACAGGAACAAAGGGGATATAAAGTAGTAAATTTGAAAGCTAAAAGATGAACCGGAAATGTTAGGTTTCAGAAAACATGGATTTCTAGAAAACAAAAACAGATTGAAGAGGAAGAAGATATGAAATAGGTAAAAAAAGCACAGGTGGGATGAAATCTATGTGTGAGAGCAGAAGTGAGGCTTCCAGAAAATGACTTATTGGGTTCAAATTGGCACTTTCGTAAACATAAGGAGGATTTTCCATTGGCAAGATATCATCTATGGTTGACCATGTTTTCTTAGCATGCCAAACGTCATTAAATGTTGTAAAACATTTTCCATGAAATAAACGGAACACTGGCCTCTGTTTGTTGCATGTAAAGTGAAATTGTTTTGTAACTTTCCAAAAATATAGTCAATGTAAAAAGTCTAAACATCAATGGAAATAGAGCCTAAACCTTAGGAAAACAACTTAGACACCAACTCCAGTAAATAACTTTCCGGAAAACGCTTAAGAGGACTCCTCAACAATACAAAGCTTTTGTTCATCTGTCTGTTTTTCATATGTACTGGATTTTTGCCAAAACTTTTACAGATTCAATTTTTTTTGGCCCAATAATCTTACTTGAATACGATTATTTTTCCTTTCTTCTTTCAATTTCTAAATGCTACAATAAGCTCTTTTTTTTTTTTTTTTTTTCAGATCTTTAGCAATTGTTTTTGAATCACACTAACTATATGTCTATAGCATATATATATTTTCCAACTCTGACCTCTACTACATAACCAGTTCTTTAGTCCTCATGGGCACTAATAATCTGGGGCAGATTCCATGTATTTTACTGTACCTTTTGCTTCTTCATTTGTAATACGGATGATAAAATAATGGATTCTTTTAATCGGGTCATAGCAACTACTGTATAAACCTTACCATTAAACCCTATTATTTTTTCCCCTTTAAATTGTTTAATTAGGCGTAGTATGTAAGAATATCACCTAGCCCTTCACCTCACTCCACACCAATTATAATGCACTTCTTCTCACATCAAAACAAAATAAAAAAAAATCAATGCCAAGGAACAACGATTCCAAAAGAAAATAAAATGCAACAACAGTTGCCCACTCAAGAGACATTTATCAAAAAACTACACAAACTGTTGTACTTACAAGCCCCACACACACAAAAAAAAAGACCACCACCACCATCACAAGACTAATAATAATAATAATCACCCACTCACAAATATTCAGAAGTCTGTCTCAGCCGCTATGACCAAAACACCATGACACAATACTAATGAATCGCCAATTTTTGTCCATCCCTAAAGCCTTACATAAGACGTGTACAAAACCAATTAGTATAACCAATCAAAAGAAGTCGAGCCAAAGCTATTTCCCAGAAAAAAACAACTACCTACTTATCGATGTCTATAAAACTTCTAGCTAAAATAATATCACTGAATCTTCAATCCTGTAATTTAAACTGTCAAACCATAAAACAATTATAATTAACCAAAAAAAAGAAAAGAAAACAAAAAAAGAAACCTAGTCAAGGACCTCTCCAACAACATGTCTTCTATTTCATATAAATATCATCAGTTACTCTTACACAACAATGTTCATCACATTCATAATCAAACACTTCGAAACACAGGCACTAATCAAATTGCAATTTTATCAATTACTAGCCATGAATGCAACAACACATTTAAAACCAAATTCCCAAATGCCAAAATTACCTCCACCCATCATTCCGTCTTCGCTTCACTGGAACAACAGCCACCCCCATGATGATGGTGATGACCATGTCCATGATGCTGAATCTGATGATGATAACTCTTTCCCTTCAACAGCTTCCTCATGTCATACGCATCCTCTCCATCTGCGTAATACTTTGCCTCCACATCATGAATCTTATACCCCAAAGTCTCCGTATACAAATTAAATGCCGCCCGGTTACTCTTCCTCACATGCAGCGACACATAATCAGCACCAAAAACCTGTTTCATGGCAGTGATACAAGTAAATTGACTGTACTATTTGTAAGTTTTGTATCACATACATAATCATGCTTGAGAAAAAGCTTTGGACTTGAGAAGAATGCTACAGCTTAGCATGGGTATATTCCAAGCGAATGGAGTACTATCATGTTATTACTGCTCCCTCTTTCCTATAAAAACTGGTGTACGTAAACAACATGTCAGGTCAATTTGACAATTTCTAGAATTACTAATTACGAGGCCGCGATAGGTACACTGCATTGTACAAATTTTCTGACCCATCGACATTAACATCAGTAGAAAATTCAATGTGGTTTCATAGATTATAGTTCCTCTGCTTATGTTTGTAAGTAATCTTCCAAAATTAGAGATAGTTATTTATTTTTAATGTGCTTCAGATTAAACATATATTTTTAAGTTTAGACTATTCCAATATGATGTTTCTAACTAATGATAGGGATATGTTTGGAAAAATACAATCTTCCTCAAAAAGTTGTAGCGTTAGAAGTGTATCACGAATTTTGGAACGAGGTTCAATTCTAAAAAGGGTGAATTTGACATGAGTAGTCAAACTATGGCATTTTTATATGTGAATTTGACATGAAAAGACAACTAGGCCTTAACCTGTTCCATTGCATTCTGCGCCGCCGTCATGAGTTTGGTGGCGAGCCCTAACTTTCGGTGGGTGCGGAGGACGGCGAGGGAGGTGATGTGGCCGTGGCACTCGGAGGATTCCTCCTCCATCTTGGCCAGAACGTAGCCGACGATCTTTCCGTCGTAGTCATCGGCGACGTAGAGGAGCTGAGGCCAGGAGAGGATGTGGTAGAAATAGTACTTCATTTGGTAATTTTCAGGGAGGCAGAAGAGGTTGCAGGCTTGCATTGCTAGGAGGTCATCAACGGTGGCTTTGCGGATGCAAACCATGGTGATTGTTAGGGTTTCTAGGGTTTGAAAGTGGGGGAAGAAGGGGGAAATAGTGTTTTGTTTGTGGGATTTGGAGGTGTGGTCTGTGATGGATTTGGTTTCGGGCTAGAGCCTTTATTTTTATTTTTTTGCTTTGTTTTTTATTTTTTCGTTTTATTTTTTAAATTTTTTGTTAAAGCCAACTTCAGGTTTAAATTTTTTCGTTTTAATTTTTTTTTGTGGGATTTTTAATTTTTTGTTTTATTTTATTTTGTTAAATGGTGGTTTTGTTTTATTTTTTTGTAAACCTTTTGGCTTGGAAAAATAAAATTAATTTCTATTAGGAATGACAAATACAAATTATGTTAATAATTATTTTTTTAAATAGTTACAAAAATATTTAATATTTGACCTTCCAAACAATTCATCAAACATGTGTAATAAAATTAGTATTTAAAATTTTTTTAGACAATTTAGAGCGCTTATGAGATCACTTGAGAGCTAATTGTTATCATATTTGATTTTCTCAATAATTATTTGAAAATTAACTAGCTCGTTTGCGTCTTGTCCATGAGTATTTGATTTTAATACTTGGACACCTAGAACAATTTTTAGAAAATTGAGCAAAATACCTTCAAATTTTATGATAAGTACGACATACCATTATGAGAGAATCTAATATTCCGACTCAAACGATATAACATGTGAGACTCAAGAATTTCGTCAAAAACAATAAAAATGTAAAGTACCTGTTTTGATGTGAATAAAGGTAAGGTTTTTCAAATTTATGAAATTACGAAGTATAATATTCTAAGAATTTGAATTATGAATGAGATAAGAAAATTATATTTTATTACATGACTTAATTTCATATTTAGCGAATTGCAATAAAATGTAGCAATGGAAATAATTTTATTTATGAGCATTTAAGAAACTTTGTAAGTTAAGGTAATAAGATGAGCTAATAAACTTTGTTATGACATATACCTAATTTAAGGACCAAAAGTAATTTGAATGTGGGCTAAGATAAATTATACGAAACTTAAGAGGGGGCTAAAATGAAAGATCAAACCCAAAAAGGGAGATATGGTCAAATTTTCAAAGAAATAGGATCTAAGAATTATTTCATCCAAACTTTGAGAGGGATATGGTAATTTGAAAAACAAAAAGGTGAAATAACTATAATGCCCATGTGGTGTCAAAATCTTATGGTTCATTCATAAAAATCTTGAGAGCAAAGTGGAAAATTCACAAGGGGCCATGTGTCAAGCTCATGTGGGGGACCAAGCTAGACTTTTTCTCCTTTCTTTTTAAGGAATTTGGCAGCCATAGTGGGGGAAGTATTCTTCATTTTTTTAGCAAAGTAAAGAGAGGAAGATAAGGCAATATAGAGAGAGAAATAGAGAAACTCAAGAAAACAACTCAAAATTTTGTAAACTTAGACAAGATTCAAGTTTATTCTACACATATACACCCTCCAGATCAATAAACAAGCCAAGAATATATCACTTACAAGCATCGGAAGGTCACGTGTGAGAATGATTTGAAGGAAAAGAATAGGCTAAGGAGTTAGGAGGCAAAATGAGCAAGAGAAAGGTGGTTCTTGTTGAGTAACTCAAAGAAAGGTATCAGTTTTATTTTTGATCATGACTTCCATGGCCAAGCTTACTTGTATTAATGATGATTAAGTATAGTAGATGTATAAGCTTGAATTCATGCTTGATTAGTAGCTAAATGGTAACATGTAAAGTTTCATGATTGGTGTGTTTATAGTGTTATTTGGATTAAGACTGATTACCATGTTTAATTGAAATTCATGGACCTAAGATGCATGTTATAGAGGGATTTTAGAAGTGTTTTGAAGCCTTAAAAAAGGATTTATTAAGTGTTAAGTTTATTGGAAGTGAAGGAACCAAAATGGGACATGATAAATTTTTGGATGTCAAAGCAGTCCCTGTTTAAAAATTCATATAAAATAATATGTGTCTGTGTTATGAGCAAAACTTTTTGTGAGCATAGGTAACTTGATAAGGAACATGTATACAGGTTGTTTGAGGAAATAAGGTCATTTACTATTTTTATAAAATGCTACAAAAAGTATGCAGAAGCATTCTAGAAAATCTGAAAAATCTTAATTTTGGGTCAAGTTTGGAAACTCATATAAAATCATGTGTTTAAAAAAAATTGAAGAAATGTTTTTATGGTTAAACTTGGGTAAGTCTGATTTGTTTTTACAAAAATATGAGTCCATTTGAGATTTTTTTTTTCTATTTTTCAAAAATGCCCAAAGTACGTTGCTGTAAAGTTAAAACAAAGCAGATTTTCTGGAAATTTTTCGAACTTTGGAAAACAATATTTTTTTCATAAAAACTAGGAATTGAGTCATTCTTGAGCCTATACAAAGTTCTAGAAGTGTAAAGTGTGCAAAAGTTAAGTTTATAACTAAACAGATTCTATAGCAGAAATTCGTTCATATGTGAGTGCCATTAGTGCAGTAAGCTAGAAATGGTCAATGAGGTTGGAAAGTCCAAAGCTCGAATGATGTATGAGACGTTTGTATACCTAGGAACCTATTTTAAGGTTGGAAAGACTCTGGAATTGATCAAAGCAACAACGGAGTAAACGAATATGAGAACAAAAACGGAGGTTAACTGATAAGCACTACCGGGAGTAAGTTTACCATAATAGTTAAGTACACTTTCCGCCAATCTTTTACGTGCAAGCTTATTTGTTTCATTGCACGTGCATGTTGAATTTTCATGTATGCATGAGATTTAATTCAATGTGCATGAGTAGTTAGCGTATGTTTGAACGTCGAACACTTCTACCGTGCTTGGTCTGCCAATATGTGCGTAATGAATATTTTATGAGCCTCAATGATTATAATGAGATCTAGTATGCTGAGCTGAATTTTAACCAGAGCGAGTCGGAAAAATCCATGACAAATGATTCGTGGTAAGAGTTTATATGGGAGATGTCCCAAAAGCGAGATTATACCGATGTGCACATTCGCACCAATATGTTGTATGTTTCCTCTGCCTGTATGAGAAATCAAGTAGGGATGGTAACTTGTAAGTTGAGCATACTTTTTGAGTTATATGGAATTTTGCATGATTTACTTGAGTTCTAAATTATGCTAGCGTTGAATTGTGATTGGTGAAAAGTGTAAGTGTATACTAATCAGGTTGTAGTAATAAAAATATTGTTCCCACGAGAATTGAAATCAATTATTTACCAACTTTGACTATTCTTTATCTTATCTAATTTGATAGATTTTGATTTTTAAGAAGCTAATTAATTACTAAATAAACTAACTAATAAATTTTAGGGTTTTAATCAATAATAAGAAAACGTGCTAAGATTTTAACTTCACATACCCATTCATAATCAGATCAATTGGTTTATCATGCAAGTTATGAAATTTATTCTGTTGTGATAATGAAATTTTCCTAAATTAGTTGCTACTCTATCTCTAATTATAGCCACCTACTTCAATTATTAACCCTACAGTCTCTATGCAAAATTTAAATAATATGAAGAGCATTAAGTTTTATGGAAATTCTCGGATTCACTAACCATCACGACTCGTTTAGATATAGTTACTACCGAAATTACACAAACAACCTAGACGATCTCTAGCTAAATTTAATTTATGGTTATGTTTCACATGAGCTCTCACTAGTCTTTTCCTCTCGGTACTTGAACTATGTGACAAAATTCATCTAAACATTGATCAGATATCTAGAAGCATTAAGAACATGTAACATAACTTGCAACATAATAAACTCACATAAAAGCATGATAAAATAGTAAATATAATTAATCATGGGCAAGATCCATCTAATCTTAGCACAAAGAAAATTAGAACATAATTATATTAAAGAAGAAAATAGAAGAGATACAGACAACCATAGTTACTCGTACAGAAATCCTTGGCCTTGCGTTGAAGTCTCCCTACCGAGCACCATCTCTACAATACTACTACTAAACTACTAGTTATGAATTATGAAAATTGATACAGAAATCAATTTGAGACATATGCTATTTATAGGACCAAATACACAATATGAATCTATCTAAAATTCGTGCATGAATGGTCTGGATCAGATACCCCTTTTAGAATCGGATCAGGAAAGTGAAAAATCACGCTGGGCGCCTCCCATGGGCAGCCCGTGGCAATGGCCACGACCGTGGGAGCTGCTGGAAATTTGCATTTTGTCCCTTTATTTACAGTTTTGCCATTCTTCAGCCCATATTCGTTTATTGTCCATTATAAGCCCAGATTTGTACAAAAATAGGTCCAAAAACTTAAAAAATAACATCCAAACAAGGAGTAGTAATCCAAACTAAAAATATAACAATTATTTCATATTTGATTGGGTTTTTAAGCAAATAATAATAAATCAAGAACAAAAGTTATTAAATTATTAAGTACAAAATAGCTCTTATCAAATTGATTATGGACTTCACTGAATGATTGTGAATCCAAAATGAATGTTTTTAATTATCAAAACATCTGAATTTTTCTGAGTTGTTTACATAAATTTATTTATCAGCTTTGAGGATTTTGTACTTGTTGAGCTATTCCACTAACTCTTGCTATGGTTGAATGTTTTGTTGCAATTAAAGATAGAACCGAGTAGCTAGCTCGAGAGAGTTGGACGAGATGGACGTTGGGAATTTGTCTAGCCTGAGGAAGACGAGCTGAAGGGAGAAAATTTGAAATAATCAAATATTATAATTTATTTTAAAATATTTGTAATATTAATTCAATTTCGCTGCAATGTCATTAAAAAAAAGTTGAAATTTATTTTAAGTATGGAAGTCTGAAGAGTAGTTTGATAACCAGTCTAGGAGTTTAGAGGTTGTACGGAGGTTGGGGCGTTACATAACAACTCTTTAAGACATTCATAGTTGTTTGTATTAAAACTAAATAAATTCAAATTAATTTGAAATTTAAAATTCTACAATATTGGCTTTAAAGTATACACATTTTAAAAGAAACTAAATTGATAAAATGGAGAGACCACTTATTCCCTGAGGGTTCTCACCTTCTTGCATGTTAAGACGCCCATTGCCATCTATTGAAGTTCAACATTTGTTGGATATTTGTTCTTGTTTCTTTATTGATTTGGGATTGCCCATGAGTCAACATAAATCTAAGGTTTTTTTTTCCCCAAATGCTACTTGTTATCCCCGTTTAAATTTAGATTATATTCTACAACTTCCTATTAACACCAATTTAAGAAAATATCTTGGGTTACCTCCATGGACGACTTTTAAGGTCTAAACTCTATGTTTTTCTTGACAAGTACGATTATAAGTTGGCTTCTAGGCAATCTCGCTTCTTTTCAATGGCAGTTCGTGTTATTTTAATTAAATATTCGTTTTTCCTCTTCTAGTCTATGCATTGTAAGGTTTACCCCTACCAGTTTCACTTTGTGATGCCTTGGATTGCAAGTCAACCTCGTGTGTTTTTATGGGGAGATCATTGCCATCCTCATTTATTTGTCTTGAATGATCACATGCACAAAATCTTTTACGCATTTGTTACTTTTCCAAAGTCTTTTTGTGGTTTGGCTCAAGAAACTTTGGATCACCTTTTACGCATTTGTTACTTTTCCAAAATCTTTTGGAAAAACAACTTTCACAAATTGGTAGCAACCCAACTTTTTTTGTTGCTCCTTTTTTTCGATTGGCTTCGTTCAAATCTACTCTCCCATGGTAAAGCATATCCATCTATTCCTTGGCCAATTTACTTCCCCTTTGGTATCTGGCAATTGTGGTTGCTTCATAATCAAAAGATATTCAACACTCCAATCCCTTCTTTTAATATCATCATCAAACAAACATATTGTCAAGCAACAACTCATGTCCAATATGGTTCAGCTAGTTTCAAAGCTTCTAGTCCAAAGGAATTGTTATGGATAAGTTAGGCTCCTCCAACACAAGGCTTCTGCATGTTAAACATGAATGGTACCTGTAAACACACTACTAGCAAGGGTGATGCAGCATCCATTCTTCGTGATAAATATGGAAGTTGGATAGTTGGCACGACTCGACAACTTATGGATTTTACTATACCAATGGCTGAACTCTAAGGTATTTGTGGTGGTTTACATATTGTATGGGATAGGGCATATCGACATATTATTCTTGAAATTGATGCCTAAATTGTTTGTGATTTGCTAAAATCAAGCGTGCCTATTCATTTTTATATAATGCATATGGTCAATGATTGTAGGATATTGATTGCTCGTGAATGGGAGGTGTATATGAGACCCCGAAAATTTAAAGTGAAGGACATGTAAAGAACTTGTACTTTTAGATTTCACATTTTATACACGTTTATAAAATTGTTTATAATTGATGGAAAGGGTATACAAGAATTCTCCTAAGTATATATAATTAAATTCTTAATAAGAAATCGACCAAAAGTAATTTAAATATGGGCTAAGGCAAATTATGGGAACTTAAGGTGGGACTAAAGTGAAAGACTAAGCCAAAAAGGGGGATATGGTTGAATTTTCGAAAAGAGAAGACTTAATAATTATTTCATTAAAACCTTGAGGGAGGAAATGGTAATTTACAATTAAAGATGTGAAATGACTAAAATACCCATGAAGTGTCAAATTTTTGTATTTTTTCCAAAATATCTTGAGGGCAAAATGGATATTTCATAAAAAAAGATTTTTTTTATTCCCTCTTAAGGAGTTCAGTAGAAGCAAGAGGCAACAGACTCCTCCTCATTTTACGCCAACCATAGAGAGAAAAGAGGGAGTTTTAGAGAGAGAGAAAAGAGCTTGCAAGAAGGTGAAGAGGAATCTTAGCAATTCCTAGCAAAATTAAACCATCCAAGCATAGATTCAAGCCTCCCAAACACTCTTAACCTCCAAACAAGCAAGAAATCATCAAGGCTGAGGCTTAAAAGCTGGATTAAGGGGCTGATTTGAGAGGATTTGGAGTCTAGGAGGCAAGAGAGGCAAGGGGAAGAGTTGATCTTGCAAGAATAACTAAAGAAGGAA
This sequence comes from Pittosporum tobira, assembly GCA_032359685.1. NCBI lineage: Eukaryota > Viridiplantae > Streptophyta > Magnoliopsida > Apiales > Pittosporaceae > Pittosporum > Pittosporum tobira. The sequence continues at coordinate 14,100 of JAUMHB010060943.1, forward strand.
CATTTTTTGAGGTTTAGAAGGGCTCCAAAAGTGATTAGAGCAAAAATGGAAGAAATGAGTCAGACGAAGACGAAAATGAGAACGTAGATGGAAACAAAATCGGAGGTTAGCCGGCAAGTATCGTCGTGCGTAAGCTTTACCATAGCAGACAAGTACACTTACACTCGCCTTTCCTTTATGAAAATTTATTATTACAATGTATGCGATGTCTATGGTTATGTATGTGACTTTTTCATGATTGTGTCGTATAAGTAATTCGGTTAGTAATTGTGTTAAATGAAAAAGTGTTTCAATAAATGGAAAGTAATGACCAAGTATGCCAACTGAGTATGTAATGATGATATCACGTAGTCCGGTTGGACTTTATAGTCCAGAACCGAGATGTAAATCTAGGATCTCGATCGGAGACTATGGAAACTGGTACTTCATGTAGTCTTACAATCTCACCAATGTACAAGTTGACAAGTTGTTCAAGCGAGTATGTCTCCCGTATTGGTAGAAAGTGAGTAGACTTGGTCAGTCTATCCACGATGACCCAAATGGCATCCATGCCTTGAGAAACCTTTGGAAGTCCTGTCACAAAGTCCAT
>JAUMHB010060954.1:0-19281 GCA_032359685.1 Pittosporum tobira
AAAAAAATGTTCCGTAAAATATTTTATGGAAAAATAATTTATTTTCTAATATTTGATGATTAAGTTGAAAATATATTTTTAGAGTCCCTCCGTCCCAAAATGTGGAGACCGGATACCATTTTATTTGTCCCAAAATGAATTATATAGACAAATATATCAATAAAAATATGTGATGTATGTTGAAAAAATAATAATTTAATGGAGATACTCAAATTTGTTGTGGATAAAAATCTTTAACTATCATCAAACGTAGTTTTTCTTAATTTGCGGACTTTATATTTTTTACTCATTCTTTTTGGGACGATGGAGTATTTTGTTTTCGAAATAAATTTAACAATTATGTTATTGTAAATTAATATAAGTATGATTTATTTTTTTTAATAAGATAAATTAAGTTCATATAATGAAAATTTGATTTCATTTGTATGTGTGTAAAAACTTAACACTATGATCAACAATAAGAATGTTCATACTTTAAAATAAAAATTTTAATAAGATAGTGGTTTTGAAGATTTTTAAGAATAAAAAAATTTAAAAATTTACAAAATATATGTGTATATATAATTTAATATGAAAATATTAATTATGCATATATTATGAAAATAAATTTAAATATATTTATTTTAAAAATAAAATAACTAACAAAATAATAAGATTGATTAAATGAAACTATAAAAGTGTTATGAAAAATAACAAAAAGAAACAACACTGAGACTACTTTATAGAAAATGACTTATGGATTTAAATCCGTAATTTATTTTTTTAAAATAACAAAGAGATTTTTCAATGATTAAAAAATAATTTAATGTTAATTGGATTTTGTCTGACATAGTAAATACTTGAAAATATGAAAAATATTTTTTTTTGTAAAAAACGGAGCCTTAGTGAAATGAGAGAAAAAAATATAATAAAAATAAATAAATTATATATTTTTAATATATTATAATTACAATGAGAGAGTTGAATAATAAAATAAAATATTTTTTTCATAAAAACAAAAAACAAAAACCAAAAAAGAAAAAAGAACAACTACAAATGGTAAAACTAGAGTCATATATTACCTCTCTGTTAATGGAGCAGTATCATTTTTATCTGTTGAAATAGATAATCCCAAATCCAACAAATAACAGAAGCAACACACTCCACCATGATACCGGATAATTATCATACTCTCCCGTCCTATTTATATTGTAATACTTATTTTTATGGACGTTTTATATTATTATAATATATCTAATTTAAAAAAATTAATAATGTTAATAATATTAATTATTTTTATTTTATTAAATATGGTCTCTCACTTTAATCATTATTTTTTTATTTAAAATTATAATATTAATATTATACTCCACCACTTCAATCACTATTCTTTTTTTTAAAATTATAATATAACTACTTTAATTATTTTATTTTTTTATAAAATTATAATATCAAATAAATTTTTTAAATTTTATAAAAAATTAAAATATTACGATTAAGAGAGGGAATAGTAATTAAAGTTTAGATGTTAAAAGCAATGGAGTAGCAAACGAAGACATCAAGTAGTAGTAGGACAAATCTTTCTCTCTCCTCTCCCTCAAAATGCTAAACACTTGTCATTACTCTTTTAGCAGCGATTGACCAAGTTTGACTCCTCTGTTCTCCCACTAGTCAGCTAACCCGTCTCCAACTCCAACCCCTGCTAAATTTAGTCGCAACATTATTTTGAGCGGAGAGAAAACACTGTACCCTTGTCCTTCAAACTTATTACATTTATTTATTTAATGACTCCTAATACAGTACAAGCTACGAGGCTAATCGTACAACTATATCAACCGAATTGCCAAACACTATAAATTTTCCTTCATCTCCTCCTCGAGCCCCTACCTTCTTACCACCCTTTGATTCTGCCCACATCTCCCCCTCTCTCTCTCAGTCACTGTCTATCTGTCAGCTAATTTCACCTCCTATTGTTTATTCAAAATGCACATAGTAATCTAAAGCCTCCTTTAGCTACCATTCTTGGTTGCAGAAGGTAAAAGAATAATTTATTGTCTCTCTCCTTCTAGTTATTTGTGTATGATTGCGACTACTACTCTAGCAAAACCCAACTTTACTCTGTTTTTTTTTGTTTGTCTCCATTTTTAGCAGAAGGATAATTTTTTTTGAGTTGTACCCAAAAAAAAAATAAAAAATTTTGAGGTTTTTTTCTCGTGAAATGGATGAATGGGTTGCTCTTAGTTTTTTTGTTCAAGATCAGTAGTGTATTTTCTAGTCGAAACCCACTTCAGATTAGCGAAACATGAGGACTGGGTTGGTCTCAAATTCCTCTAAAAGGCAGTAAATTTTTCCACTTTCTTGATTTCTCGACTAAAACCCCAGTCAAAACCAAGAAAGACTGCATTTTGGGACAAACCAACTTTTCCTTTTTCAAGAAAAGAGTTACCCAGATTTCTCCCAAAAAACCCTTTTTTCCTTTCAAACAAGATTTAAGCAGAGATGGGGTGTGTAGCTTCCAAGTTGGAGGAAGAAGAAGTAGTGGCCATATGCAGAGAGAGAAAGCGCCAGCTTAAGTTAGCTGTGGATAGAAGATATGCTCTTGCAGATGCACATTTTAGGTACTGTCAATCTCTCTTAGGAGTATCAGCTGCATTAAATCTCTTTGTTGCTAGACATTCTTCCCCTTCTTCACCATTTCTCATCACTTTCCCTCCACCATCTCCACCCAAAGAAAACGTGGTCTCAAATCCACTGTTCATTCCAGAGCCACGACGTGAGCCTAGCCAAACGGCCATAGATTGTGAACCATGTGATTCTACCACAGCTTCAGACTTTTCTGAGGAAGAAAGAACAGAACAGGCTTGTTTGTACCAAAATAATGGGACACAAGAGCAGGCTTGTGTGTACCAAAAAGTTGAGAGAGAAGGGCAGGCTTGCATGTATCAGAAAGACGAAGAACAAGTTTGTGGGTATTTTTATAATGGAATGCCTCCATCAATGCCATCACCTCGGAGGGATTTTGGGTGGGACTTTTTTGACCCTTTTGCAGGGATGAGGCCAGAGATAATAAGTGGGTATAATAGGTATTCCAATGATGATTTGAGGGTAGTTAGGGAAGAGGAAGGAATTCCAGATTTAGAAGAAGGGGAAAGAGTGGAAGAAGGAAAGAAAGTGGTGGAGGTTGAAGAAAAAAAGAATGTAGGGCATGAGAATGGTGGAGTTGAGGTTGTGAAAGCTATGGATCTTGGTGCTAATGTGAGCCAAGGAGATCGGCAGAAGGAGTTAACAGTAATTGATACACCAGTAAGGGGAAGGGAGTTGCTGGAAGCATTGAAAGATATTGAGGACCATTTTATTAGGGCTTATGATTCTGGCAAGGATGTATCCAAGATGCTAGAGTCTAATAGGGTTCATCTGCAATCTAATTTGGAGGAAATAAAAGGTGGAATTCCTTTTTCATTAAGCCTCATTGTTTTATTTATAGCATCAAATCTCTGCATGGAAATCCATATTCTTTCAATTTCTATGTTAATCTGCAATTTATGTTGATCAGGGATAGAACGAGGACAGTACTGTTACCTCCTTATATTCTTAGATCTGAGTTTTAGAATGTGTATTGTTCTTTTGTATGCCATTTGCTACCTTTTACGTCAATTTTATTTTGGGTTTTAATTTAACTTATTTGAAGTACCATCTCATTATGTCTGTAGTCTCAATAGTTTCCATGTCTTGACTCTGCATGAACTTTCTCTGTATTTTTCTGTGGGCATTTTTCTCTAATTTTTTTTTTTCTACCAAAAGGAGGATGATTTACTGTTAATTGCCATGGGAATCTTCCCGTGCTGCCTTTTAGGTATGGTGCTTCCCATGAAATTGTATCCAAAATTTCATCTTTGCAAGTTATGTTTGGATAATTCTCTGAAAGTTTATGTTTGTTTTACTTTGTATTAGACTTCTCCTTTCTGTTGCTCCTCTGTTGTGACTTTTTTATTCTTCATCTTTTAGAAACATATGTGATGGTGGGGCTTATCTTTTCTTTTAAACATGTATTGTGGGGCTTATCTTGTCATATTTGTTTCAAAGTTGAATAGGTCTGCTACTTCTTCAACCTTTAATCGTCCTCCTTCTGCCTAAAGTTTGTTCTTTTGAATGTGATGATGCAGATAAAGTGTTGTGTATTTCTCAGTAGTCTCATTTTAATTATAAGTGTGCTTTGCGATGATCTCCCATATTTTTGATTCCTTTTCATTTTAAAATTGTCTAACTGTGTTGTAAAATTTGAAAAATTTACTGGCATCGAGAACTAAAATGAATCACCAAAATGTTTGCATTATCATGAGATAATGTTTTTTGTTTTGTGTGTTGCTCTTAATGATGGTGGAACCTGCAACCATGACCCTTCAAATGAACACTGGGCAAATACCAAGTGCATGCAATGCCTCACAAATCACATATACTGGATTACCCATGATAAGTTATGTTTGGGTGGGCCCAAAGTAGATCAGCACCTTTGTGGAATATTGAACCCATGACTTATGTTTTGAGAGACACTTATCACTAAGCTCATCACTTGGACTAATCCCTGGGGTACACGTGACCATATACATTGCATTCGGGTGAAGAATTTCTATGTACACTTTCAGCTTTCCTTCTTTTGCTTTGAAAGTATTTGCCATATTCTTTTTCCTCTATACTAGCTGTGTGTTCATGAGTCTGAAGTTCACTGTGATGGTTGTATTAAGAGAAAGATTTATGAATTTGTTCACTTCTTTTGTGCTTTTCTGATTTAAGGAATACATACATCTGTTCACATTCAACTTCCTGGAAAAATATCCTTGAAACATATTGCTTTGACGCAGAAAACTCAACCAAACTCATTCAGACAATCTCGTTGCAGTCCAGTTCATCTCGCTCTTCATCCTGTAAGAGTCTTGTAGCATCAAGTTCAAAAATCTCTTCCCCATGGACTGAATTTAGGAATGATCTCTTTGATGATTATGGAGGAATGGATTCCGGAAGTCATTTACTTACCCTAGGAAGACTATATGCTTGGGAGAAAAAGCTCTACGAAGAGGTTAAGGTAACCATTATCACCAATTTGCCTTAAATCGTTTTAATGTTTCCTTTTTTTTCTTTTTTCCAGTGTTTTTGCTACATAAACTTGAATCCCTGTTAGGGTGGAGATAGCACTAGGAAACTCTATGAGAAGAAATTGAAACAACTGAGAGATCAAGATGCTAGAGGAGTTGAAGGACAAACTGTGGACAAGACCAGGGCTATGGTGAAGGATTTATATAGCAGAATATTGGTTGCAATTCGGGGTGCTGAATCAATCTCCTCAAGAATCGAAAAACTGAGAGATGAAGAACTGCAACCCCAAATAATTGAACTGCTACAAGGGTATGTAGATATCTGTAAGAAAATAGAAAATAATGATAATTCAGACTTATAATGAATAAACTTAATCCTGCTTTATTTTCGCCATGTTCCCTTTATGCAGTCTGATGAATACGTGGAAGGTTATGATGGAATGCCACGAAATTCAGAATAAAATTATGTTTGAAGTAAAGACCTTTACATGCCCGACATATGGAAAATTTTGCAATAACACTCACCTATTTGCAACAATTCAGCTTAGAGCAGAGCTTCAGAATTGGCATGCATGCTTCAAAGAATACATTTTAGCACAAAAGGCATATATTGAAGCTCTCTATGGATGGCTGTATAAGTTTATTGTCCCTGAAGTTGAGTTCCACTCCAAGAAAGGGGATTCTGCCCTGCAATGTCGAATGGGTGGGCCCCCATTGCTCCTAATTTGCCATGATTGGATAAATTTGTTGGAGAAGCTGCCTGATAAAACAGTTGCTTATGCCATTAAAAGTTTTACAAAAGATGTAACGGCGTTGTGCGATCAGCAAGCAGAGGAGCAGCAACAAAAGAGGAAAGTTGACAGTTTATCGAAAGAGCTCGACAAAAAGATTCTCACACTCCAGAAGTCAGAGAACAGGATATTCGGTCCCAAAATTTCTGACTGTAATAACTCAGAGTTGGAAACCGAACTTAGGGCTGACTACTTGAAAGAGAGGAAACATATGTTGAATGATTTCCGAATGAAGGTTGATTTAGAGAAGGAAAAACACAAGAACTGCATGCAAGAGACGCAAAGAATTGCATTAAATGGATTCCAAACAGGGTTTTGTAGAGTTTTCGAGTCATTGACCGATTTCTCAAAGGCTTCTTTGAATATGTATCATGATCTCGTGAGTTACAAAGATGATGCTAAGAAAGTTGACGACCCTTCATTTATAGAGGCCTCGGAAGAAGATGGTAGCACCAGATGATAGAAATAGTAAGTTCGATATTTTTAGATTTAGAGAATTAAGGGATTTTGTACTTGAATGTGTCGAAGCAACTCACTGAGACACATTCATTTACGTATGTAATTCTGTTCTTTGTTAATGGTCATAATTTAATCATGTGGATGTTGTGATGATGATGTTGCCCAAATTTTGTTGTAGTACACTATTAATTTCCTGCTTCCTTGCATCTTTATTGGCACAAGGAATGGGAGGGCAATCTTGTGCAAGTAGTCATCTCAGATTGGCGAGGACTTGTATTTTGGTTATTTTGAGCTTTCCCCTTCTAACACCTCAAAATATGTGGTAGGCCGGCAATGGTTATATCAATTCGTTCCAAAATTAAAAGGACGATTTTGTAAAATAGATGATAGATTACAATTTTTACAAATAAAAAGAAAAGTGTTAATGTTTTATGATATTAAAATAAAAATTTATTTTAAATTTTGAAACATAATAAAAAGGAATAACATCTTTAAATCTCTAATGTCATCTGACAGACCAACTTTTTTTTTTTTTTTTTTTTTTGTTTTAATATATGTCTTTGTAATGATTCAACTATGCTAATTGATAATCCATGATATAGAGGTCTTAATTTCACAAAAAAATTAGAATTATTAAAAATATTTTCACCGGTAAATATTGAGAAGAATTTTTAACCATTAAATGATACAAGTTAAGTGATAAGTTTTGATTTAAATATTTTATTAAAAATATATTGCGTGAAAAATGTAATGAAGAATAGCAAAATTTCTAATTTTTGTACGGAGATAAATTGTCATGTAGGTTGTTCTCCTAATGTAGGAAAGGAGTTGGGAAGAAATCTGCAGTGTGCAGGCTGTAAAACTGTTTGCATCATCTTCCCTATCTGCCTAACCATCGAAGCAGTAATGAATAACTAATTAGGATATGAATTTTTTTTTTTGAGGGAATAAAAAATTAAAAATAATGTGGCGTTAATGTGACAGAAAGCTAAAGGGAACAAATTACATCAATGGGATTCGGTTCCTCATTTTTTATTTCCATTTCTGCACTACTGTAAACATTGTGCTCTAACCATGACACTTAATTTGGGCCAAATCCCTAACTTTTTGTGGTTAGAGTATAAAACTGTATGTCATTAAATATAAACACGGGCTGGGCTCAATTCGGACGAACTACACTTAAAACACACCAAAAAGGCATGACTTTTTTGTAATCCAGAACGTCGGTCCAAAGCCCACCTACTTGGCGAGTTTGTTAGTGGGACAGTGGCCCTAAGCTAACTTTTGTCAAGACTAGACTCTAGACATATAATATATTTTCTTTTGCCCATCAGTGTACTTTTCATTTATCAATCAGCTAACTAGAAACTAAGAAAATGAAAAAATTGCATATTATTTTTGAAAGTAGTTCCAGAATTAGAAATAATAATTATTCCTTTTTGGTCCGTTTCGCAATTGAAGAAAACAACAGACACAAACTAGGACTGTATACTCTGCACTAACACACAACATTGTCCTCACCTGAAGGTTTTCAGATTCATGTATGGGGTTAAGAAGTTATGAGAGGAAGATAATAAAGTAGTACATCTTCAAAGCAAATACTGCAACTGATATACTACAACATTCTATTTGTACAATATGTTAAGATGCACATCCTAAAGAAGTAAATGTACAGCTTCAGCAGAACAATTTCTTCTATTCCTAGCCTAAGTACAAGGAGACCAAAAATTGAGATAAAATAATAAATTCACTCACAACTGTTGCGGGAGAGTGTATACCAAGAAATGGGACAATATCCACCTGCAACCAATTCTCAACTGCTGACCCCACAACCGCACCAGCCACAAGCCCCCCAATTGTTATAAGAGTTGCCTTCCCTGCAAAAAACACAAAAGGCATCACATTATCTTCCAGGGAGTGAATTCCAGGAATCTGATGTAGATCTCAAGGATGCAAGAGGTATCTGAGTTGTGAAGTTTCAAATGATTTGCATGCAACTATAACCATAAAGCTTCACACTAGCGTGAAACCCACTAAGGTATACTCCCTCTGTCCCAGAAAAAGGGTCCCATTTCTTAAACATTTTTTGTTCCACAAAGTAAGTTCCCTTTTCGTTGATGGTAGAATACAATGTGATATAATGTCCTCAAGGTTAACATTCATAACTTTAACATCTTGCGACCACAAATAAACTGACCACTCATTGTATTAAAGGTTGAACATGGAAGGGAAACATTCCTAAATGTTTGCAAAATTTTCGAAATATGGGACTAATTTTGTGGAATGGAGGAAAGTAAACATTTTGAACTGAATCTTTAATTGAACAAATTTATATACAGCAACTGGATCATCAATTCTGAACATGAAAATTTATAATGGAGAGCACAGACCATGTAAATGATTTTATCTTTAAATATGATCTACATGATACGACTTTATTTTTGAATATGATGGTACAATTTTATTTTAAATATGAACTACATGGTACGAAGGATAATCTATGAGATACTTTATGAAAGATAAAAAATACCAAACAATTGAAGTCGAGAATTCCATAGGATATTGCAAGACACATAAAGAGGAAAGCCTATTAATCTTTTCTTTACCTAACTTAACATTTCTCTTGGTCATGAAGTACAAGGATGCCCCAAAACTACCGGTCAAGATCAGCCCGGGAACATCAGCTCCCCCATATGAACCAATTGAAGATGTAGAGGCTCCATTGGCATAAGTGAACACCATTAAAGCTCCATATACACCAGCTTGTATACCTAAATCTCGGGTGGATGGTGATTCAATTGAGACAGGGGAATTTCTTATTGTCGTCTGCAACCACTTTGGCGTTGATCCCAGACGAGGAGCACTTACAGGCTTAACATCAGCATAACGAATGCTACTATTTACAACTTTTCCAGCTCTCCGTTGTGAGAAACTCTGCATGAGCAACATATCATACGCAGCTTCTACCTGAGAAACATTTCACCGTTTTACTCCAAAGGAACAGTGGCAAAAAACATAAGATACCCCAATAAAGTTCCCCATTAGATCCCATGATGGTTAGTAAATGGTTAATTAAAAAGAAGGCATCTGCAAGAGCAGAAACTCTCAACTTTTCCTTTACTCTAAAAGAAACATTTGTATTCAAACTTGTTCTGTAAGCGCTGCTAAGTGTGGCAACAAAGGTCAACACACACACACACACACAAAACTCTCTCTCTCTCTCTCTGAGTCACTGATATCACCATCTGGTGATTCCTAGAACATATAACAGACCCTGCACACATGCCCAACAACCAATTTGTCCCAATCCCTCTGTTTGTTAATCTCACGTATCTAGCTATCCCAATTTGGATGATTTAGCTTTTCACGGCCACAATTTCTTAAAGATATTAACAGAGAAATTAAGGTGGCAGTACATAAGGTAGCTAACAAATGATTGAAGGGATTACAACTGTTGTGGGTTTGAGACAGGAATTCCTTCCCAAACCAGAGTACCGACACGAAAATCCCTTTCCCTGCCCATCCTCTGTCAAAATATGGTGGTTAGGCTATCATGATTCTTCAATTGGTGTTGGACCAGTTTTTGGGCCAATGAATTTTAAAATCTAGCATATTCAATTGGGAAAACTTTCGAAAGATTTGTACAACTGCCATGTGAGATAGAACCATACATGTTTTGGACCTGAGAGTTCTTTATTCATGACAAACTTTGCGAGGAGGAGGTATTCTGATTTCTTTCCTAGATAGCTGAATGTTTTCCAGAAGCAAATTAGAAACTTTGTTTCCTCATCTAGACCAAGGATTGAAACATGCGACAGGGTTTATATTCTCAACTTTCAATGGATTATCACATTTAGATGGACCTCATATCTGAGGGTCACCTTTGCACATTATGACTTTGTGCCCATCCCCATCCCAGTTGGGGAAAAGCAGGTCTCATCTCCTATTGTATCATCTGAAATAGAATTATATTTTAAAGAGTGAGATTTTTCACCGTGAGATGCAATTTACTTGAAGTAATCATCAAACACACCCAACTAACTAATAGAGAAAATCACTACTCCAATAGGTTTCCCTAACAGTAACCAGTTGAGTGCTTTCACTAGATACTACAAGCAAGTTTTCTTAGCATAGAATCTGTAGGCATAGAAATTTTGATAATAAATAATAGAATATTTAAATTAACAAAATTGTGCCCTTTAGGGTTCTTGAATTTATAATTCACCGTTGAGGTGAGAAATTTACAAAGGGAATAAATATTGGAAGTTGGAAGAGGGGTAAAACTAGGGAGAAGTCTCTGGGCAGAGCTTGTTCTATCATTTTCAGGTCCCCTCCGAGTGAGGTGAGTGAGAAGTATTTGTAGGACAATCTCACGTGAGGAATGTGACTCAATTAGGGTTCTCTCTCTAATTGAGTATCCTTTTATTAAATTAGATGTCGTCTAATAATAAATAGAATTGAGTTGGACTTTGTCTAATAATAAATAGGATTGGGCTGACATTTCCTTGAAAAATATAAGAAAAGGTTAATTCCACCAAACGTAGTACGACTCTACCACCTCCTTTAATTATGCTATAAATACGTTCCATCTCATAAGAGATTTCTTACTCCCTTAGTTCTCATCGTGCCAATCCACAACTCTCAATAAATTCCCAAATTCAAAGACTCTTAATTGAATTCTCTGCCAAAAATCCAATTAGAGTCCCTCTCCATGTGGATGTGGCATCACCAAAGCTATGATATCAGCTTGTAATCATTCACGCACTCCCAAATTTTCTCCACGCGTCCCCTATTTATAAAATTATTACTCGAAAAATAGGTCTGACATAATCATATACTATAACCAAATAACTTCATCGATTATCCGAAAAAGGAGCTCCATTATCCCCCAAACCACCAAAAAATACGAAATTAGATAGAATGGTCAAATACTCAAAAAAAAATTAAATTTCAACCTCGTTTTGGATTAAAAATTCAAAATCAAAAGTCAAAACATAAACTTGCTTAAAAGACTTGGCCAACATAAGCAAACTTCATAGATTCATGAGATAAACAATAATTAGGTTACCAAATACACTTCCTCAAGAAAATCTAAAATAATAACGTTGGGATGAAACTATAAGCAATTACAACACAACCACTTCTTAACATTTAAAAATAAAGTAACCCATTAATTAAATTAGCAAGTAAAACAGTATAAATATAGAATGTGATTATAACCTGAGCAATTGTGTCTTGATCATCTTTACAATCAGCAAGAATTGAATTTTTGGCTCGGAGAATATCATCAAAGGTAGCTCCTTCCGAGACACCCAGCAGCTTCAGTGCGTTCTCCACTGACATCTCAAAAGGAGCCGAGTCGTCGGCTCTCGAGCCAGCTAAGAGGACTCCCGCCAACGTGCGCCGGCTGGGGTTCAACACCAAGGCTCGCCAAGATTCACTCTTCAGCGGTTTCCCGATATGGGTTGTCTCCGGTCGGCGAGCTGGGTGACGGGGCCGGGGTGAACCTGCTGGGTGGCCGCAGATGATGGAGCGGTGGGGCCGAGCGAGAGCGGTGGCCATTGGTCTGTCTTTTGTTTATGTGAAGATGATTGAGTGGTTATCTATTACTGTTGTTTATGCGTGTGGAAATGGAAGAGTGAACAGAGCCAAAAGTAAAAGGCCGAAAGCATCAATTTGATTTAACTAATGGAAATGACAATTGCTTATTTTAGTGTTTGAGTAACAGGCTTTGTTTCCTGAGATTAAACGTGGATCGCTTGATACGACGAGGGTGATGATCATGCAGCCTTCAGCCATTTTCGCCCAGTAAGATGGTAGTTTCTCATTTAAACTAATTATTACTGTATCTATTTATATTTTAATTTTTGATAAGTTAATTTAAAATTTTAAAATTATCATAAACTTATGGGAGCAAAATAAGTACGTTATAGTGTATTATGTTAGATCTGTATTTTAATTAGAACAACATTTTTATATTTTTTATTAAAACGATATTTTTTTGACTTACAATTAAATAATATTTTTACTATAGTGTATCATATTAGATACATCATGGTGTATTTATATTTTTCTATAAATTTATTTACTTATAGTTCGTATAATCGTAAACTTAAAATATTTAAAATATTTTATTTATTAAAATATTTGTTACTATTTATGTGGTTATTTATAATCTTTTAATAAATCATAGTAATTTAAAATTTTGAATTTATTGAATTAACTTTTTAACATTTTAAAAATAACTCATTTTGTAAAAAAAATTGCTTAATTTTTTATATTACGTAAAATCTTATTGTAGAAATTCTATTTTCCCTTTACGTACAATAAATTCAATGCAAGGTGGACTATTACAAACTTTAATGGAGAACGCAATTATTTATTAAAAATATGCATCCATCAGCGATAAAATTTTAATAATTCATTAAATCCTTTGTGAACAATAAATAATAAACAGGTCAATTATTTAGGTATGAATATTAAAATATTATTTACTATATCAAAGATGTCATTTGTTTTTAATTTATTGGTAAGAAAATAGTAAATACAAACCAAAATAAACAGGTCAATTATAAAGTCCTTTGTGAAATTATAAACAGGTCAATTATTTAGATATAAGTATTAAAATATTTATTTATTATTATCAGGTATAAAAATGTGATTAGTTTTTAATTTATTGGTAAGAAAATAGTAAATACAAACCAAAATATCAATCAAATTTGGATAACAATATAAACAAATGATCATATATTCGTGGACACTAAAATAAGCAATTGAAAATCTCTCTCTCTTGAAACGCCGGGAGATATTTATATAAATAGTCCACATAAATCAAGAGCAATAATAAATTAGTAATGTTGGGTATTTGGAGAATCCCACCTTATTTCTTCTCAACCAAAACTAAAAGAAGTAGAATTAGTGGATTTTGTTGCAGAGCAGAGGATCAACAAATTGAAGTCAATCAACTCCAAACTAAGAAGAAGAAGAAGAAGAAGAAGAAGAAGAAGAAGAAGAAGGTACTAGTCGTGGGCTCCGGTTGGGCTGGACTTGGGGCAGCCCATCATCTTTGCAAGCAGGTCCTTCAATTCCCCATGTATAGTGTTTCTGTCTATATATATGTGTTATAAGTGTGTGTACAGATTTTGTAACGCATAGAAGACACATATAGCAGAATGGTTTGTTTGGATTCTGAGACGATGATTTTGGGAATGGATTCCAGGGATTTGATGTCACAGTCCTTGAAGATTGCTATGGATTTGGGTCAAAGAAAATCTCCTTTATTCCTGATGATATTGGGATTCGCGGTAATTGATATTGCCACTATCTAATTCCCATATCTCTAAATGGGGTTTCCACCTTTCCCAAAACTTAAGAATTTCTTCCCAGTAACTTATATTATAGCCTTAAGTTGAAATGAAGTAAGAAAGAAAACGTAAGTTAAATATGTTACTCTCGTTTATGGATGGAGGTAGTTGCCTTACCACGTCTTTAATATTAGGGTCTGGCTCTACGTAGATTGAAGGACAGAATTAACATGTTGCAGTAAAAATTGCAATTGTTAAATTATGAATCCGATGATGATTAGGTTGTTATAGGCATATATGGATGCATTTTGGACTTATATGATCTTCATATGGTAGTTATATTAGTATGCCTAATCACATTGTATTACTCATTATTTCACTTAGCTTGTGAGTTTCTCTTGATAAATTAAATAAATGACAATAATATTTGGCTCTTGAGTTTGACTTTGTTATGGTTGGGCTATGATGATGAGGATGTTATGGCCCCACTTTGAATGTGTCATGAACTTTTGTACTGTTCGTGTTCAGTTATGGTTATTTTCGAGTAGCTGATATTTATCAGGAACTAGTAGCTCTAAGTCGTTAATATTTTAGATAAGTGTTTAGCTATATTAGAATTGCTTGTTAGAAGCTAGATTTAGAATGGAAGCTTGTCTTGTACACTTCCTAGTAGGCTTATTTTCCAGCATATGACGCCTATAAATACTGGTACCTATAGTTGTAATAGTTATGATGAATATTGAGTAAAATTTCCCAAACCTATTTCTGAATTCTCTTTGGCTTCTCTCTACTCTCTCCCCAAATTCTCTCTACCTTCTCTCTCTATAACTACTTTCTCACTCTATAACTGATTCTACTCCCCATTTCTCCCTTTATCTATCCTATCTCTATCATTCTCTCTTAATTCTATCAGAAAATTACAAAAATATAGTCAGCATCATCTCAGATCCTGACAATATTTTTCTCACCTAGTTAACATTTCTGGTTTTCTCTAGGTTTCTGGTACCCTTTTCGAAATATATTTGACCTTGTTGACAGGCTTGGTATTAAACCATTCACAAGTTGGATGACATCTGCGCAATATTCAAAAAATGGTTTGGAGGTAATTTAGAGTTCTCATTTAGCTGATAGCTAGTTGTGCCGAAGTATAATATAGAGGTTTGTTTTTCAGGTTGAGTTTCTAGTATTTCAAAATTCACCTCAATTGCCATCTCCATTTGGGACTATTATATACACTCAAGTACATCATTCATTTAATCATTAATTATCTTATTATGTACTCGAAAATAATAAATATAGATGAGAGCAGCTTTCTGACTGACAATCACACTTCTCTAATGGCATTGCATATAGTTTGTTCAACTGCCATTGGTGGATCGGCTGACAGTACTTCCTCTAATGGCTGCAAGTATGTTTGATAATAATCCTTGCCTGAAGTGCAGTGATGTACATGATGAGCATCCTTAAACTTTATCTCAACTTATCAATAAATATACTCCTGTTCTCGTTTTGCAGTAATAGATTTTGACAACACCGACACTGCCTGGAGAAAATATGACCAAAGTAAGGCCAGTTGTTTACCATATTATTCTATTAATGGGATCGATTTTCTGTATTATTCTTAGCCACCGCAAATGAATAAATTTAAGATAAATTTTTCCAGTGTCTCATTTAGAGATCTCAAACTGTTAGTTACTGCAAGGGAGCTTTTTAAAAAATATGGCTGCTCAGAACGGTTTTATTGAGATGTTGTTAATCCACTGCTTCAAGTGGGTTTATTTGCTCCAGCAGAGCAATGTAGTGCAGCTGCAACTCTGGCAATGATCTACTACTTCATTTTTGCTCACCAGATTTGACGGGTTGAATTCTATTCTATAATACTTAAGAGAAATGCACAAATATCAGATATCCTTTAAATAGTCTTCATTTGATGCAAATGAACCAGATATTTCAGCTTTTGCAAATC
This sequence comes from Pittosporum tobira, assembly GCA_032359685.1. Classification (NCBI taxonomy): domain Eukaryota; kingdom Viridiplantae; phylum Streptophyta; class Magnoliopsida; order Apiales; family Pittosporaceae; genus Pittosporum; species Pittosporum tobira. Next base: position 15,590 of record JAUMHB010060954.1, read on the forward strand.
TCCAGACCTAGCAGTCCAATAAGACAGAAATAACTTACTCGGAACTGCCAAAATCTTGAAAAACTTAACATTTACCACATGAGTTTTGTAAACTTTGTGTTAAACTTTCTGAGTTCGCGCAAAATATTGTACTTTTGTTTCATTGTCTTTTCATTTTCCTCTCGTAAGTATACACCTTTTTTTATTTTTCTTTATTTACATTTCATTCTCTTGGATGGGTACAGAATGATCTCGACTTGGTATGGTGTCGTGGGACAGTGAAAGAAAAGATTTTCGAGCCATGGATGGATTTCATGAGAAACAATGGGTGTAAGTTTCTGGAGGGTAGAAGAGTAACAGATTTCTCTATTAATGAGGAAACTGGATCCATTTCAGAAGTAGCTTGTGGCAAAGAGATTTTGAAAACCGATGCTGTAATTTTAGCTGTTGGAGTATCCACTCTGCAAGACATCATTTCGAACAGGTTCGTTACACTGGACCCCATATTACTTACGTATCCACTTTGCCATGTAATCCTGTGTTTCTATTATGTGATGGATTCTTCTCTCTGTGTTAGAGCTCAGCGAACAACTCTTTCTAGATTAGGAAACAATGTAATCTTGGGTAGACGAAGCCAGCTAATCAAGTTTCTGTTGCTTATTTTATTCAACTGGCAATTGGGTGCTCTGCAGTGCAGCATTATGTATGAAGGAGTTTTTGAAGGTTTTGAACTTGGCCAGCATCGATCTGCTCACTGTTAAACTGTGGCTTGATAAGAAGGTGATTGCAATGAGATTTTGCTTTTGTCTATTTGTCTTTTTTTCAATTTCTGGGTCTCTTGCATATACTTTGCCATCCTGAAATCACACTAGGTGATCCATGTTTTAGAAATATTTGATCCATGTTTTAGAAATATTTGGCTTTTGAGTTTTGAATGTGGTTGGCTCCACTTCCCCAGGTCAATGCCATCAAATTTTAAATAAAATTCCACGATTATAGTAGGTGCCTGCTTATCGAAAAAACTGATAGTGGGGACTGGGGGAGGATATAAAATTATAGACTAAAAGTAATGTAGATAATTCCTTTTTACTTTTCTGGGCTATTATTTTTGATTTTTTGGACCTGATACGATGCTTTTTAACTCCGTTATTACCAGGTTAACATACCAAATGCAAGCAACGCCTGCTCTGGATTTGATGATTTAAGTGGCTGGAATTTTTATAACTTAAACGAAATTCATGAGAAGTATAATGATGATCCAGTAACCGTTTTACAGGCCGACTTTGTAAGTACAATATTCCCCTATATTATTATCTGCTATTTGAAAAGACAAAAAAGGAGACTACAACAAATCTTTACTTCGCATGTGAACAATATTATCTGTTTATCCCCTATACTATCTGCTATTTTAAAAGACAAAAAAGGAGACTTAAGCAAATCTTTACTTTGCATCTGAACAATAATCTCTGTTACCTTATGGTACTATCTTTGTATTATAGTATCATGCCAATGAGTTGCTGCCACTGAAGGATGAAGATATTGTTGAAAATGTGCTGGCTTTTCTTTCAAAATGCATTAAGGACTTTGAGAATGTTTCTGTGATTCATAAAGATATCGGAAGGTTTCCAAAAATATTAACTCACTTTTTCCCGGGTAAATTCCTAAGCCTATTGTTGTTGATTTGCAATCAACATTTACAAACTTTAGATTTTTCCAACATTTTTAAATCATTCCAAAGGTTCGTACAACTACATGATGCGAGGATCCACATCTTTTCCTAATTTGTTCATGGCTGGAGATTGGATAGTCAACCGACATGGTTCTTGGTCACAGGTTCAAATTCTTATTAAGCTTGTCCTTTTTTCTTTTCTTTTTTAACAAATACTAATTAAACTTATGCAACTCATCAATAAATATAAGATTACAAGCAACCCAAATTAAATTATATTACTGTTGGGTAAATAATAATTCAACTCATGTAACTCGAACTTTTTAATACCGTTTAAAAAACTAAAAATATATATTTTCTGTTGGATCAAATTATAAAATTAATTCATAAATGTAACATAATGTGGCTTAACATTATCTTTAAATTATTGAAACAAAAGATTTTCGTTGGTCCATCATTTGTCCTAATAATCAAAATAACCACTATATTTATTATATTAGTTCAAGCATGTAAACAAAAAATAAGAATTTAACATGACTTTCATAAGGAACTAAAAATTATTGTGTATTTATTATATTCATAAGTATCCCATAAAAGATACACTAGAAATTTCAACACATTACAGTGTTAAAATATTAAATATAACCTCAAAATTATTTACTGATTTCGGCACATTATAGTGAATTCAAATATATTGAAACACTCCATAGCACATATTTAAAAAAATTTATATTTGGTGCATGGGTAAATTACTATACCGAAATCGATACAGGGTACAAGGTAGGCTAGTGATTATGATTACAGTAAAAAGTATTGCTCATAAAATAATCTTATACACATACCATGATGAAAATTATTATACACACATATATACAAATGTGTTTATAAATTTCAATATTAGTTATAATTGTTATTAAGTATTTTATAATTTTTTCTCGTAGTTTGAATTTGATAATTATTTTTTTTGATGAATGATTAAATTTTAAAGAGAATGAAATTTTAATATGTACATGAACATTTTTATATTATTTTAAAATAAATTTGGGAAAATATAAAATAAATTTTATTTTTAATTATAAATAAATAAATAAAATAATACCTAACACGTACCTTGCGTGAGTTCTCTAAATAGTGAGTGTGTGTGTGTGCACGTGTTGCGTGAGTTCTTTAAGAGAGACAATTCATTTTGTTAATGGAGGCAGTATTCAATCTCGAGTCAAAATTGTTGTTGCCTGTTCATGTTTGACCAAAAAAATAAAAGGGACTTCGATTTTTAGAAGGCCCGACCAGATTAAAGGCCCAAAAATAGCCCCACGGCCCCACCGATCTTTTTCCCGGGTAACTGCAGTTGAGACAGACAGCCCATGAGGCTTTGTTGTGCAAAAACAAACAAAATTTTAACGATTACTATTTCCCGCAATTACTGAAACATTATTTTATACAAATCGCTCAATTTTATAAATTTATTTTTAGAAAGTTTTCCCATTATCATGGGATTCACGTTTTTGTCACTAAAAAAAGCAGTTTAATAGTGGGATCGGAGATGCACAAAAAATTTAAAAATTAATGTTTAGATTGGAATTAATTTTGTCAAAACTCAAATCGATTAGAACTGGGTCGAATTTTTAAAAGGCCAAAAAATTCAACAGGCCGACGTATTAAAAGAAAAATCGACATTAATTTTTTGGATTGAAGCTAATTAAAGACCGGTCTAAACTCAGGTCGACCCTAAAAGTCATATAAAAAATATATATAAATTATCAAATATTATAAAAATTACTCTTCTTATTTTTAATACTCTTTTTATAAAAAATACTAAGTATTATAAAAATAAATTTATAACTATATAAATTACTAACTACATAAAATAAATAATTATGTAAAATAGCTAATTATATAAAATAACTATATAACTACATTTATAATATAACTATATAACTAAATATATAAAATAACTATTTTAATTAACTTAATAAAAGTAAAATCATGAATTATTAATTTAATAAAAATATTCTGAAAGTTATATATAATTTTTTTAAATAAT
>JAUMHB010060954.1:27896-39401 GCA_032359685.1 Pittosporum tobira
TTCACAATCGTTTAACTTCGCATAAAGAAATATATTTAATATTATAATTTTAAATTAAAAAAAATAATTAATATTATTATTTAAATAAAAAAATAGAGACGTAATAGTTAAAATGGTGAAATATAATATTGATATAATAATTTAAAATAAGATAATAATAATTAAAGTGATGGACCATATTTGATAAAATAAGAATAATTTAGATAATTAATATTATGAAATTTTTTAAATTACGTATATTACAATAATGTTGGACGTTAAAAAAAAATAAATTTAGTGAAAAGAAAGAAGCACAGAAATGAGAACAAACATCAAATTGGGAAAACAATTAGAAGGAAAAGAAGTTACCTAATAGAATTCGAAAAGCTTGCGCTTAAGACAGAGAACAACTGTAATCAGGGATGAGCGGCAGCGGGAGTCGGCTTTTGCATATTAGTGAGGCCGTGAGGGGCTTGACAGGTCCGGTTCCTTTTTTATAATCTTTAATTATAAAATATCATAAATAATTATGAAGATGTATAAATATAACAAAAAAAATTATACATACAAAAAAATAATAATAATCTATTTTTCATATTTTTTATGATAAATAAATATTTAAGTTAAATTTTGAGTTATAAAATGTTAATTAGAAAAATAAATTATGAAAATTTGGTAAACAAACTTCGAATTTTACTACCAAAAAATAGTGTTTGAACCCAAACTCTCTGATACAAGTGGACGAATGTTGAAGTTATTATACTTCTAATTTAAATTTACTTAAAAAGGTAATGGCCTTATAATATTTCTCATAATTTTTGCAATAACTTATATTTAGAATATCCAATTTTTTTTTTGTATTATTTTTATCATTATAAAATCTGACAGATGTAAATGATAATCCTTAGTTATTTCATTAGCACTTTAAAGTAGAGTTGCCTCCCGTAAGAACTCAATATTTTTAATATTTTATGAAAATTTATTTATCTTAAATAGTATGGTGTTGGTAGAGATAAAATAAGTTATAAGGTCTTAAGTGCAAATATTTTCGACAAATAAATGTCAATGTTGACTTTAAAAAATATTCGTTTCCGAACGGTGCGTCACATAGCCGACAGAGTATTGGTGAATCATACAACAAAGTATTTGTGGATCTCATAATAGAAAACATGTTAACTCTCCCTACAAGAGAAAAATTGTCGGAGAATTATTGAGTCGTCATTTTTGACTCGTCACTTTCTATTATACTATTATTCTGACAATAATTACAACAGTAATATGAGTAATATATAGATTTTTTATTGATAAATAATTGCTATAATCAGTACCAATAATATTAAAGAAATAGTTGTAGTATGAATAATATTTAGTGTATGACACTGGTTATAACATAAATATCAAATAAGAAATTGATTTAAGGAGTTATTAGAATAATTATTAGTTTTATTGAAATAAATATTTATGAATGGTTAGATGAAATATTTGAAGGAAAGTTTGGAAGATGTTATATTAGTAGGGCATGTATTATGAATAACTAATTTTCGGATATGTAGTTGGAAGTAATATTTATCTGAGTAGGTGTGAAAATTTTGATAAATATTGAGTGGTGGAAATAGTTATAAATGAAATTTATATAAAATAGTTATGTGATAGGATTCACGTGGGTTGAAGTATAAGAGACTCTTGGTGTAGGAAGTTTATCGGGGAAAAATTAAAATTTTGGGAAAAGTTTTGAATTTTGCATAAAGTATGAAATGAAATTTTGGTTTTTCATGAAGGATTGAGATTGATGTTTTATTGTTATTTTTCAAAAAACATGAAATAAAGTTTTAGTGTTTTATCATTATTTTTTAAAAAGTATGAAATAAAATTTTGGTATTTTATTATTATTTTTCATAAAGCAAGAAAATGAGTCTCGACATTTTATTATTTTTTTACATAAAATATGAAAATAAGTTTTGGTTTTTTATTATTATTTAGAGATATAAAAATTAATGTATGAAATAAAATTTTGTTGTTTTACTATAAAGAATGAAAATAAGTTTTGGTATTTTATTATTATTTGCAGACATAAAATTAATGCATGAAAAAATAGTTTGAAAGTTGTCGAGTAAATTATTTATTTGAAAAATTTTTTTGGAGAAGTGTTATCAAAATTCTAGTATAAATAAATGGCATGAGAAGAAAGATTTTACATATCTTACTTCGTTCTCTTCATATTATCTTGTGAGTGTTTTTCTTGATATTACAAATTTTTGATAGTACTTCTCGAATGTTATTAAAATTATTTTTACAAAAATTTTCAAGTGGTAATAAAATGAACTTTCAGGTAATAATTATCTTTATTTTTTTATCTTTTGTGAAATAATTTTAAACCTATATTATACACGACATACAAATCTGACAACGTATTTTATAAAATTATATTTTATACGAGAAATCTTCTTTACAAGATTTATGTAAAATTTTCACTTTTACACTTTCGCAAATATTTTTCAAGTTATTATAAACTTTTAAATAAAGTTATTTTAATATGATTCTTAAATCATATCTAAATATATTTTATTATAAACTGGTGTTTGACAACTTGAAAAGTCATATTCAAATTAGCTACTCAAATATCTTCTATCACTTATTAGATTATATATACAAAATGATTTATAGGTTATCCTACCAGTAAGAAGTCATAACTATTCGGATTTCACGTTAAGGTAAGGAGTACCATTTTTTTTTTACCGGAAGGAATATCATTTGACATTTACGTTATGCTATCATTTCCTATTTAATAGATTCTTTTGACTGAAAACACTTTATTCAGTTTTGAAATTATTAAGATTGAATATTATGTTTGACCTTGAACATATGTTGATAATTTGATTGTTGATCCATTGTTACTATTATTTGAGTGACAATAATTCTTAAATTCATTAATTCTTATCTTGTTGATATTTGATTAATTTTGTTACAGATGTTGAAAGTCGCATCTTAATTAATTATGTGATTATCGGGTTTCGAATTCAGATTGATTGTGTGTGCGTTAGCCTGAGTGGCAATAGCGTACATATATAATATATTATTATCATGTGTGGCAGAATTGCTAAATTATGATTGTCTTTGGCCGGGGGCAAAAACGTGTGATATTGGTGCGTTTACCTGTGTGGTAAGTCACGTATGCTGACATGTCCATTAATGATATTCTCATGATGGTTTAAAGACTGGAGAATTTAGACATTCATAACTGCTTTATTTTCGTACTTACATTTCTTATGCAGTTACATTTGACATTATTTCATATATCTATATTATCATTCACACTCAATTTGCTGACTTATAAGGCTAATGATAATTTTCTTTGTTTCAGTTATCTCTAGTTATGATATTTCTTATTGAACTATATGAGCTCACTCATTTGTCTCATATTCATTTCACGTGCAAATAACTGATAGCGAGGTTACTGGGAGAAATGAACTAAAGATCCAGATAATACAGTTGCTTAGATGTTTTCACTGTATACTTGTTAGAGATTGATAATTTGTAAAGAGTGTCATGTATAATATTTCTAGTATGATTTGATGTACCTCATTATAACCTTTTGTACTTTAAAATAAAATCATGCGTGTTTGTAAGTTATGATGTTATCAATAAATTGACAACTCAAGTTGGAGTATGGATACTTAGATTTGAGGGTGTCACACCTCCCCTATTGTTATGACAAATTAAATTTTCTTTTCTCATAGTTGCATGTATTAAATTTTTATTTTTTGACTTCAATTTTAAAATTTGTATGTGTTATGTTAGGTATTAGTCAAGAGTCAAGTTTAATTCACTAATATATGTGAAAAATTGAATGTTGTAAAAATTATAAATCCTCCATTCTAAAATAATAGACTTTTTAAAGACTTATTTTTGTTCTTAAATAATTGTCATTTCCATGTTTCTAAGAGAACAAATTATTTAGTTTCCTATAATGCCCCTTATCTCTCTCATATTTTCAATAAATCTTCTCTCTCGTATTTACTATTTTCAATTTTCCATCAAAGGGCAATTATAGAATTTTAACCTATTTTTAATTATAAATTTATTGTATTTAGTATTTTTCTTAATATGTGTGCATGGACATAAAAAGACTATTAATATGAAATGGAGGGAGTAGGACGAAGAGTGTTCTTTTCCGAAAAAATAACCACTTTTCAAACTTTTTAATATAAGATACAATAAATGGAGAGAATCATTTTTAACATTGGAAACGGAAATATTTTATTAAAACACGTAATAAAAAAACATCGTCTTAATTAAAAATATTCAATTTGCACGATAATATATATTTATATTTCTTCATATTAGTAATATACTAATATGTTTCCATATTTAATTTTAAAGCCCAAACATCAAATGGGAAAAATGAAAAGACGGGCAGCCTCACCACACGGAATAACAAGACCCTTGCCGCATTCCATATTAGTAAAACGATTTTTCACTAAAACCGCTAGCTCACAATGACACAAATGTGTTTGGTTCTTCAATTTGAAACATAAACATAAAGTGGTGTTTGGATGAACTGATTCCTAGCTGCGGCAGCCATTTCTATTTTCTCCCATTTCTCTTTCCTGATCCTCTCTTCAATCTCAGCCGCCGACTCTTGAAGCTCAAGCTTTTGCAGGCATTTTATGTATAAACCGGGCTCCATTTCTTCCAGCATCGATTTCACATTTTCAGTCAACTGGCGAACGCTCTTACTCCAGTGCCACTTTAGGTTCTTTTCCATGCCTTCAACCAGAACAGGAAACACCTTTTCCATTGCCTGAGATGCCATTTTCCCGAATTGCTCATTGTTCCATACGTATAGTGCACGCTCTGCAACCTATATATATATATATGATATAAAATCTTAAAGGGCTTACCTCAATATAACAAGGAACTGTTATTTTCATAAGAAAATATACTAAGTCAATTAGATTCCACTATTTTACTTTATTTGTAGGTATACTTTGAGTTAAATAGTCGGATTTATTTACGAAAGTAGCATAATTAGTTGTGAAAATAGCAGTTAGGGATCAGTAAACTAAATAAAAAACCATTTGTGCTCTATATGCATTAGTCTAAGTCGACTGACATAAACAAATTGAGAGTCCAATTTTATTAAATTAGATAATTCAGCCAGAAAAAAATAAGCGACTGTACAACACGTACATGCAATGACAAAATGTTTGGTTCTCGCAGATGAAGATTAAAAAAAGGCACATATGACGACCATCTCATTGACCTAAACATGTTTGTAGAGAAATGTTTCATGACATTCAAGATATAGGAATCCTAGGTAGAAATAGAAATGTCCTCCAGTTTCTTCCCGCCCCTCCCCCCCCCCCCCCCCCCCCCCCCCCACCCCCCCTCTCTTCTCTCTCTTTATTTGACAAGATTTCTGATCACCACCAAGTACCTTCCAACATTATTGTGTCCCTTACAGTAAGCATGAACATTAGTGCATATTTGAAGTTACAAGAAGAAAAGGATGCAAAAGGAAAAAGGAAGAACCTTACTAAATGAATGAAGTTCAAGTTACTTTCTAGCAAGCCTTTTTAGTCTCTTTAGCAGCCAGAGAAAAAGAATGAAGTTTAATGTTTTTGAATTTTAAATTTTGATAGATAAGTACGAGCATCAAGCTAAAAGGTATAGAGATTAAAATGAAAATGAGAGAGAGAATTATATTACCTGTGAGTTCCAACTGTTCAAGCACTTCGTTATCTGGCTGCATATAGGCAAAGCTAACTTCCTATGCTGATCCAGGTCAATATTCTCCACCAGTTCTTCCAGTTCACCTATAAGCATAACTTCCTTCTGGCAATTTGTAACCGGCCAGTACCTCAAAATCCCTCTAACAGCGACCCCACCAAGCACAGGCTCCTTTTGCACAAACTGACAAACACAATAAGCTAACTGCCTATGGTAGACCTGCATACTTTTTGGTTTATGCAGAGGAATTAAGACTCTCATCAAGAATATCTTGTGCTCTTCCTTTAATGGAACAGTGAATCCATTAATAATGCTTCCCCATATCTCGAGAAGCTCTCCTATTCCAGGATGCCGCTGATCTGTCTCAAAAACATAGTGCAGGAACACATCATTCATAGCCTTCCTCATGAAAGCTCGGTAAAAAGTGAACTTAGAATATATTCGGTGGAATACATTTTTCAGACTCTCGCGTTCTCTGGGATCTTCCGACTGAAAGAGGTTGAGGAGATCGATCACGAAAGGATGGTCAATAAAATCTCGAAGGGGCTTGGCCTCTATGTTGATTATCAGTCGGAGAAGGATATCATAAATAATCTGCAAGTGGGGCCACGCGGCTGTAGGATTAGCAACAACATCATCATCGTCGGGTAAAATTGAGGCAACCGAGGAGTTACAAGGTGGAGGGAGTGGCCGGAAAAGATTGGAAGATAACATAGAAAACAGGGGTTTCAAGATTTGATCATCGGGTGGTGTCTTCAAAGTTTTTATGATTGAGAGGAGCTGATTGAGCTTCAACCTCTTGAGATCAAGATGTGAAGATGATTCCATCTGATCGCCCGAGGCAGTGAACGCGCAGTAAGAGATAACAGAAAGAATTTCTTCGTTCTCAGAATCAAAAGGTGATCTGGTCCCAATATTAATGTCATTATTTTCATCTGAAAGTACCTTATTTCCATTGTTGGATCTTGAATCAAGATCGAAGAGGTACTGCAAAGTAATGGATTGTTTTTTTGGGGACGCTTTTGGGCTTCTCCCTTGAGCTCGCATTTCTCTCTCTCTCATATTCTCTTCTCCGCTTGTTTAACTCATATGAACCCCTTTTCAACTGTTTGATTCCAAATATTATAAAGTTGTGAAAGAGAAAGGGAATGTTGAATTTTTTCTTCTCGACTTACTCACTTGGTCAGCCACACAGAAAAAGCCAGAAGACAACGATGTTTAATATGCAAGAAGTATTGTTATCTCCGATGAATAAAATATTTTGTTCGAAAATCTGGAGATTAAGACAGGTAAGCTGAACTTTGTGCTGAAAGAGAGGACGCGCCTTGTTCTTTCTTCAAAGTTGTTTGAGCGCCACATGGAAATCTCTTCTTGTGATAAAAGATAATCAGCAATAGTTGTCCTAATCATTAGTGTTAATCAACAACAGGATAGAGTGGGACCCTTTCGGTGCACCATGCACATGCCTTGACCAATCAGCAATCCAGAATGTTTAAAGAATCGACCATATGGTCCATATCCTAATTGGAGGATACATAAAATGGAGTGAGACTTTTGAAAGGGTCTGGTTGGAAGAAGGGTTTAAGATGAAACATCTCTAAGGAACAGTCGAACGGGATAACTAAGGAATGTCTTTTCTGAGATGAGAGCACTATTCCATGAGTTCCTTTTAGACAAATGGGATAACTACATGGGAAAGTGCATTTACTTGACCCCACTGTCAAATGAAGAGTAACAAAAATAATTACCCACTCACCCTTAAAACCAATCCTAACGAAGATGTATATGAAAACGAAAGTCCACCAAAGCAGCCAGAACGTACAGAACTAACAACTCAGTCGCGGTTTAGACTATTTAAATGAATAATATATGTGAATTGTGTTGGACTTTGTAACAGTTTGAGATTTTTAAATAGAGTTTATTATAGTAATAATTAAGTTTTATTATAGTAATTATTTAAATCCTCTAACTTACTGCTTCTTTAAGTTTTTACTCCTTTTGAGTTATTTATACACAGTAAATTATAGTAATTACTAATCCATGTATGCACTTGATCATTTGGTTTTTAACATACAAATACGTCAGAGAAGAATAAGAAACCACACACACACACATTCACTCTCTGGACAAACTACAAATTAATTGTATGAGTTTCCGGCAATAGAATAAATAAATTGGACTAGGAGGCTACAATGACTGGTGACTGATGCTGAGAGTGAAGATAGGACTGAGTTCTTGGGGGGGGGGGGGGGGGGAAGAAATTATGCAATAACAGAATGGTTTTTGTTTAGTGGCAAGGCCCACGTGCGGAAACATCAAAATGACTCCGCGGAAATATCAGTTTCTTGATTTACCACTGCTAACTATTCTATTATAACATAACAGAAGCCAAGGAAGACAAATTTGTAGTATTTCAAAAATAATAACAATAATTGTTAATTTAATGTCTATAATCTTCAACTACACCAGATATGTGTACTTTTTAAGGTAAATGAGAATATGCTATGTGGCATAACCAAATTTGAAGTCCAAAAACAAGATCATCTGCTATTATTATACCAAGAAGACTTTGAAGCCAACACCTTCAATTTCAGTTAACTAAAGAAAAAAATGACATCCTTTTAATTGGATGATTATGATACTTCCAGAAAATTGAAATTCTTGATGAAGGAACCACCATGGCACTCTGCCAGCTTACTTTGAGTTCCATTTGAAGCTCAAAAGACTATAATTATCACCAAGATAAAAAAAAAAAAAAAAAAAAAAAAAGCAAATCAAATTTTATGAGAAAACGCATGATTTTTTATTATGTGATTTTTTATTTTATTTCATTCGTTTGCATTTACATAATCACCAGATATCTGGCTAATCTTGTTTACACACCAAAAAACATATATAATTGAAGATTACCAGTAATCTCCACATGAGCAATGGCCATCTCTGAAGTGATGATACATCTTTGGATCTCCCACTACTATCTCTCTGTTAGTAATCTCTGATATCTTCTTCACAGCATCGTGGCAATCTTTACATATTCTGCTGTTTTTCCTAACAACAACAGGCTTCCCAATTGACAAGGAGATCAACCCTAAACAAATCGCTAATCTCACACTGTGAAGCTTCGGGGAGCTGGATCTTTTTCTAACCAAATCCATGGGCCTGAACTTGGATAAACCAACAAACAGGTCATCACCTATCATCTTCGAAATGATATCCAACACATCATAGATCATGCTAGTCTCACCTTGGGATGTGTCCTGATTTCCAAACCTCCAAGTCCTAAAATTTATCTCTATATCACAGAATCCAACTGTTTTCGTTAAACCTTTTTTGTTCATTAGACTTTTGATCCGCTCTACATCTTCCCATCTGCCAATTTCTGCATATAAATTCGATAACAAAATGTAGCATCCAGTATTGTCATGTTCCAAGCGCAAAATATGGTTAGCTGCAAACTCAGCTAGCTCTATGTTTTTGTGGTGTCTACTTGCAGCCAGTAGAGATCCCCATATCCTGCCAGTTGGATCCAATGGCATTGCTCGGATAAAGTTCTTAGCCTGGTCAAGATCTCCTTTACGGCCCAAAAGATCAAGAATACAACCATAATGCTCTATTTCTGGATCAATCCCATGATTCCTTTTCATCATATTGAAGTACTCCCATGCTTCTTCCACTAAGCCAGCAATGCTGCAAGATGATAAAAGGGAAACAAAAGTGCTTGCATTGGGTTTAATACTATTTTCCCTCATGTCGGAGAATAATTTGTTAGCCTCTTTTCCAAATCCGTGAATCCCATAAGCCATAATGATTGTGTTCCACGAAACAACATCCTTATTGGACATACCATCAAAAATCTGTCTTGCAGTCTGGAGATCCCCACATTTTGCATACATGTACGTAATCGAATTTGTGATGAAGGTATTTGATCCAAAGTCTAGTTTTATGATATAGCCGTGGATTTGCTTCCCCTCTCTAAACGAGGCTATATCAGCATAGGCAGGAATGATGCTTGCGATTGTTGTGGCATCTGGTTGAATAGTCTCACTTTGAAGGTCCCGAAATACTTTCAGGGCCTGATTGCTCTGCCCATTCTGAGCATAAGTTGCAATCATGGCATTCCATGAGATCAAATTTTTCTCACTAATCTGACGAAAAATCTGTTCGGCCAGTTTGACCTCCCAACACTTTCCGTACATGTCGACTAGAGCAGTCTCCAATGCTAGATAAGGTAGAAACCCTTTCCTAATGGCAAGACAATGGACAGATTTTCCCAGTAAAATAGCTCCAAGTTGTGCACAAGAAGGAAGCACATTTATCAATGTGATCTTGTCAGGAGCAGCATTATCTTGCATATTTCTCAAGCAGGCAAAGGACTTGAGTGGGAGCGCATTTAGTGCATAAATTCCAATCATCACATTCCAAGAAACAATACTTTTCTGCTGAATTCCATTAAACAATTTCTCTGCATAGATTACTTGACCACATTTTCCATACATGTCAATAAGTGATGTTTGAACCATTGGATCTGATTTGAATCTACTTCTGATCACTTGGCTGTGAATTTCCTTCCCATTTTTCAAAGAACACAAAAGTGAACACGCATTGAGACTACTGATCATTGTAAACCTGTCATGTTCTATTCCAAATGCCTGCTTTTTCTTGATACACATGAGTGAGCTCCATCCATCACCAACCATAACATAGGCACTAACCATAGAATTCCACGAAACCAAGTCTCTAATTTGCATTTCCCAAAACACCCTTTCCGCATACTCAATATAACCAAGCTTTGCGTACATAAGAATAAGAGAATTACAAATATAATTATCCAAATCTAACCCTACCTTGTACAGCTTCGAGTGAACTTTCTGGCCTTCCAATAAATCTAGTAATTCACCACACGCCTTTATTACAGAAGGGTATGTAAAATTATCAGATGGAACCTTATTAAAGCACATTTGATGATAAAAATCAATTCCTTCTCGAAACAACCCACTATTAGTTAATCCCCTAATCATAACATTCCATACAAAGGTGTCTGATTTAGTCATTTTGTCAAACATATAGAGTGCATTTTCGACAGACCCAGAATTTAAATTTGCAATAAGAGCTTCTGTAACTGAATTTCGCTGCAAGACCGATACATCTACAGATTTGGACTGATATCTGTCACTGCGAGACGATTTGGGGAGTGGTTGCTTGCTAGTTGGGTCATGGTCCTGAGTAAATTTTGAAGTTGTTGTCTTTACCAAGTTGACATTTTGGTGGTGAATGACGAACTTACAAGAGCAGTTGAGAGCGGATACCATAACCATTTATGTAGATATCTTGAAATACCAAAGAATCAGCCGTTTTAAATCATGGGGTTTGATGTTTTCATTTGGCGGGAAATAGAAGATTAGTTCAAGAACAGGGTTATAGTGTTATGGTACCGTACAACACATGTTTGTGTCAGTGTTCCGACTTTCTATTAGTATCTTATGGCCTCTGGGCATAATTTATTTACTAGCTTTTATGCACGGATATATTTTATTTAAAAGATATTTATAATAATTTAAAAATGTGAGTTGATAAACAATGATTGGTAAACTATAAACAAATAAAAACAAACGTTAAAAAATAATAATCTATTAAAACTAAAATGAATTAGTAATTAAGTTAAAATTAAAGATATTAAAAGATATGTTTAATAAATCAATAATATTTTTATATTTTAAAATGAAGATTGTAGGAAACTAGTCGTGTTGGCCCCAATGAAAAATCTGAGCACGATATTTTAATATTTTTTAATTTTTT
>JAUMHB010060954.1:47793-59924 GCA_032359685.1 Pittosporum tobira
ATATTCATTTCTTCCACAACCATCTGTAACGTGCGTGTTATCATGTTAATTACTTACACCCAAATAAATAACATCCAGAAATATATATATATATATTAAAAAATAATTGCATAAGACGTTCAAGATTCTTTTGGTACCTGAACTCCACCGATTTCACACCGATCACCCACGTCAAAAGGGTGCATCACAAATAAGAAGATGATAGCTTCAAATATTGTCTTGCAGGTATTTCCAAATATAAATGTCACTACAACTATCTGAGATCCTACGGCCAGCAGAAATTGGCTGGATGTAAGTCCCAGTATTACAAGGCAAATAACTACAATAATGACTCCGACTAATACATTCACCATATGATGAAGTTTGTCGACTGCTGTTTTTGTATCATTAAGTGTTAGGGCGAGTGCTCTTCTTTCTCTAAAAGCATTCACCTACAAGAACCAAATGGTAGCACACTACTTACGTTAGCTGCGTATCAAGACTCGTAAACTAACACATTTACACTTGTGTAAAATAACATTTTCCTTCACAAGAGATTCAAATGGTCAACCATACATAATGCCAAAAATGCTTTGCTCTGCCAAGTAGCTTGGCTTAAAATCATTTTGAACCCCACATATGCTTTGCTTCAATTTAGAATGTTAACATTAATCCCAACATTGCAAATTTTCGTAACTGAAAAGTTTTGGCTAGCAAAAGGGAGTCCAAATCTGCTGCCTCACTTGTTGTCACAAATCTAATTCAACGATTATATTACATTTAAGTCATATAAAATTTACATTTGTTTTTTATAGTTAATAAACTTAAATGCAATACAACCGTTAGATTAGATTTGGAACAGCAGATAGAACAACAAGTGGACAGCAGATTCAGACTTAGCAAAAGGTAGCAATTGACTAGAATGAGGCTACCGTGGATATTCTCCCGACACAATATCCTAGTTTGTTTCAGATTATCATAGCACGTAGCTTTAAGAGTCTTGTAATGGCCAAAATATTATTTTTGATTGATGGAAAAGTACACACATAGAACTCTTGCAATGTTTGGGTTCAATGTGTCAAATTAACTTGTTTCTATTGGAGTTCGCCTTATAAACTGAAACTAATTAAAAATGCTGTCAAGCTAAGATAAGAAGTGTAATGATTAACAAAATCTACCCCCAAGTTACTTACCACCCAGTTCTTGAGATCTGTCTTGCTGATCCTTTCGTATTCAGATGATCCTTGAAGGATCGTCATGGCCTTTATAGCCTCATCGCCGCGCAAGAACCGCAGCAAGTCCTGCATATAGATGTACCTGCATAAAAATAAAGGATAACAAATTTAATTAGTATATGTGATCGATTCCTATATACCGAACTATAAATTAAGTACACTACTCACTTGAACCTCGGCCTAGATACATTGCGGAATATCTTCCTTGCTGCAATTTTTGCCTCATATTCGCTTAGAATCTGCTTACTAGATTCATCTTCATGCATAGACGTATCCTTATTAAGTTGCTCGTCAAGTGTAGAAAGGCACCCATGTCTCACTATTTTTATCAACCTCTTCATGTTCCAGGCAGAGATATTCTTAGGATTCAACTTGTGCAAATGATCAATCGTTATTGTTGTATCATAGTGCTTCTTACTGCCAGTAGCCAATAACCCAGAATGTTTTTTAATGCTTACTCCTCTGCTCATATTGGAGAATCCCTTTCCACTTCTAGATTTGAAGACCGTAGACTTCAGGTCGGGAGGCAGAGTAGCCCCTGCATTTTGAAGTTTAGTAATCTCACTAGCCAACCTCTCCTCTTCATCATGATTGTTCAGAATCTCGATCACGGGAGGGCCAGATAACATCTCAATCACATACTGATTAAACAATGAGTCCTGAATCCGATCAAAGAACGTGCTGACGTGGAACGACGATGCAAGAACCTTAACCATCAGAGTTTTCACTAACCATATTAGCGTAGCCGCCAACATGCACCACATGAACTTATTCACGAACCGTAAAAACTTGTTATCACCCTCAACCTTCGTATCAAACAAATATTGCCAGGCTATTAGGACTAATCCCAACCAAATACAATTCTGAACCGCCTTTCTTACCCCGTAAACGAAATATAAAACCCGTTTTCGCAACATGAAATTCCTCTCAATTAAGAAAACCACAATCCTAATCCCCCAACCGGACACCAATCTACCACAAATCAAAACGAGCACCAAAACCTCCCATTTCCATAACTCTAATCCGCGGAGCTTGAATTTCTTCCATTTAGAAATTACGAGTGTACAAACTAAAGCAGTGACGATTAATATGAGACTAATCCATTGTAACAATGTCAACGCATCAAGCTTCCCTTTCTTGAAATTATCCTGCACGTCTTCATCAATAAAAGTCTCGTCATCATCGTCATCAACCGCAGGCACTTTCTCTAACATACCCGATCTACCGGACTTTAATTGACCCGATTTTGCAACCCTGTCGGACCTCCTATCCGGCATAGGCGGGTCAATTAGCCTAGACTGAGTCTTGGTCCTTAAAATACCCGCTCTCGTTTGGAAAGAAGTACATTTCAAAACCTCATCCGCACCAACATTAATGTTAGCATTGACATTAGAGGAGCGTCTTCTCGGGTAATGTCCCGAAATAGTGTCATCATTAGGATCTTCTATCTCATCTTCTGAAAAAGAAGAAGAAGACGACGTCGTTCTCTCAGGTTGAATATCAATCATATTTGTAGCAGGAATTTGAAAAGAAACTTTTAAATCTTTCGAAATCCTCTCATTTTCAGGCTCGGGAGGTAAATTATGACCGCGATGATTTAACTCGTCCATTTCCAAATCCATGTCTAACGACATTTCGCCGCTATTATCTTTATGTTGATTTGATGAGAATTGACGACTTACATTGGACGGCGGACGATGATCCGTCGCGTTCGGCCGGAATTTAAATCCGTCACTACTGCTACTTCCTCCGCCGCCTCTTCTGTCTTTGTCAGTCCAGAATTCATAGCTGGACTCGCGCCAAAAGCCGGTAGGGCTGTCGCTGTCGTCGTGATCCCCACCGTCGATCTTGACAATGACTTCGCGGTGATCGTCGGAGGGATGCATGGGTGACTGATCGTGATCGGAGAGGATGGGGAGTTGTTCAATGGTTATATCGTCGGAAGAGCCGGCGGCGGAGATCTTGTTACGTGAATTGAATGAGCCATGGGATTTAAATGATTTGATTGAATTAGAGAAGTCCATTTATGCATATTGTAGACATACATGCATATGGAAATTTTAATTATGTATCAAATTTCAATATGCATGGTAGTGGTAATACGATTAATGTTACTATTCCTATTCTCTTCCTAGCTCTCTCTCTCTCTCTCTCTCTCTATATATATATATATATTATATCATATTCTACATGTGTGTATACAAGAGAGTAGATCGACGAAGAGGAATGAGAAAGGTAACAGGTGGCGTTAATGGCGACAGTTGGGAACGTCCATCCGATGAGCTTGGCGTGGTTTAGCTTGAATTAGGTAGTACCTCCATATGATAATCCATTAAGGGCCGGGGTGTACTTTAACCGCCTATATTTTACTTTGTACTATTAGTACTTTTTATTTACACGTAATATATATAAATAAATTAGACTTATTTCAAAAAATAAATCACTAAGTAAAAAATAAATACAGTTAAATAAATTCTACAATCATAAATATGAGAAAGTTCTACATTAATATGAGAAAAACGTGGTGAAAAATAGTATTATCGATCAATCACAAGGAATTTGATTTCCGACGCAACTTGAATTAAATTAGTTCAGACAAATGAAAATTCTGTAAAAAAAAAAAAAAAAACTTGTTAAGTGCTTAAGTTAAAACTAAAGGTTAATCAGATGATCGACAAATTAGCAACGATTTAATGCATCAAAAAATGAAGGTTGTTATATCATTGGTATGAAAAGATACATTAGTGATGATATAACAACCTATATTTTCTCTTACAATTAAAGTTCTTATGTACTTTCAGTTCTGACCTCGTGTCAAATCCCATGAGGCTTTTTTTTTGTTTTGTTTATGATTCTTTCTAGTATAATCTACTTCTTAGAGTTTGAATTATCCAATTACACGAGCGATTCTTTCGCATGTAAGGTGTATATGATCAGGATACAACCCGTAAAATTTATAAAGATTAAAAAATTAAATTATTTTACTCATTCAACACAATTATGACTAGTAATTTAAAATATTCTCAAATTCAATTCTTTGATATTTTGAATAAAATTCGAATTGAGTTTTAAGCCAAATAAAAAGGCTCATTCTACAGCCCTATTTGCATCCCTACTGGACTATGCATTCATTATTCGGTAATATAGAACACTACGAACTGGATTGCGTATCTTAGGGGCTGCCTCAAAGCTGATCACATTACGCGACTTGTTTGTTAATCAACTTATATACTAATTTTTTTAAATTATAAAATTTAAATACAATAAAATTATATTTAGTAGACCATATGTATGTTCAAAAACCAGAATATATAACTTCAATTTAATTTTAAATTTTTACTATGGTAAATTTATGTCATAAACTCAATTTTTATAAGTTGTACTAAACAAATTATATGCACCCGTGTTTTTCCCATACAACCAAAACTTTATGAAAACATTTCAGATTCAGATTACACCAGAGAATTTGACTTTTGGCATATCATACACATCAATTGGTCAAGGAAAAACAGAACTAATATTTTTACCTATCAGTTTTGATTCTCCCACACAAGCACAAGTCTTTATTAGTAATGCACCCCCAAAAAAAAAATCTCTATTAGTAACAGTTAGTAGTAACAACTCATGAAGTGCCGACCAAAATCTCATACTGAGGGAAAAAAACATCAATAGATTTGTTCGAATGGATATGTTACACTGCTCATCAACACTATCCTTCCTTACAGAACAATGTCCTGACAGCACAATGCAAGTGAAAAATTTTTAAAATAAAAAATCCCTAAGAAGATGAAGAAAGATACGATAAATCTTGAAATAAAAATCAAACAGAACTATAAACACTCGTTACATGGAGAAATAATGTACATTCGAGATTAGTCAACCAGAAATGACCCACCATTAGTCAAAGAATATGTGGCCCCACCTCTTTCACTCCGTTAGTGATTATGACCCCGCCTAAGGACAGAAAGAAATCCACCAGAAGTTTTCTCCTTGCGACGATCCTCTCCTTCATCTCCAACCTGTCCCCACATATTTCAAGTGTCAACTAGATTATAGTAATTAGCTTCAGTGCAGATCACAATTCTTCAAGAATGCTGTTATATCACATGAAGAAATATATTTACTTGGATGGAAGTCGAAGCTTCGTTAAGAGTCTGTTCCCAAATTTGAGATCGTTATTCCATTTTTCTCCATTCCAAGATTAGTGATAGATTTCTGTTTTAGTACTATACAATAAAAGACCATGATATTTCTAATTTGCCATTTCATTATGAACATAGATAAAATTCGACATTATGTCCAAAAAGAGCTGTAATATTAGAATATGTCTAATTTTGGAACAGAGTTAGTATTAGAGAACCTTTGTTAGAGAAGTTTTACATACATTAGTTAACCATTAGTAAAAGAACTAGCGTGTTAGAAATCTCAAAAGTCAAAACCATCAATAATTAATAATTTTTTTAATACTTCTAGGAATAGTTTAGTTTTCCGACTCATAACATTATATACAATAAAGTAGATAACTATCAAGAAAATAATAACAATAAAGTATACCGTTGTTTAAATATGCATGAAAAAAACGAGATCCTACCTCCTTGGCTATTTGCTGTAACATCCCAATTATTTCAGTAAAGTCGGGTCTTAAAGTTGGGTCTTGCTGCCAGCATCTCTCTAGCAGCTCAGTAAGCTTTGGAAGAGTGTGCTTGGGGATAGTTGGCCGTAGCCCCTGAAAAACCAGCAAATGAGAGTATTATATTTTCACAGCTAAGTAGAGAACTTCAAGGCAGCATGCTGGTATGCAATGGATATTACAGTCTCAAAAAAAATTTCTTCACGTCAGCAAATAATAGCACTCCCTCCATTCCAAAATTAGAGATGATTATCCCTACACTATGATATTCCTAATTTATCATTTCATTATAAATATAGACGAAATCTTACACTATATAACATAGAAAACTGTAATAAAAACATTTTCCTTTCATGTAAAATTTGTAATCAAACATCTATTTTAAAAAACCATCATTTTGTTTTTTGGCATCTCTAATTTTGGAACTGAGGGAGTTGCTTGCAAATTCACCACGACAGAGGAATGCGATATGACATACAGATTACCTTTTGGACCACCCCGACAGCTGCTTGTAGCGGTGTTAAGTACTCGTATGGAAGCTGGGAAAACCAAAAGAAGACAAAAGTATAAATGAAAACCAACATATATAAGAATCTGGTCTATTAAGACAATCTATGTCTACAGAATTACCTTCCCAGTTAACAACTCCCATAACACAATTGCGAAACTGAAAATGTCAGCCTTGTGATCATAGGGCTTGTGTTCTATAACCTTCATGCAGAAAAACAAAAAAGCAAATATAAGTAAACATATAGATATAAGCAAGTTCCAGATGAATAGCTTTCAAAATGAGGATAAAGACTAGCAATATGCATGTTTTGTTTGCACATCAATTTATTGTACCAACTACCAAGTATATAATTTACCTTTATAAATTCCATTAAGTAATTATGAAAATGCTAGGAAAACTATATTATTATATTTAAATGCTGATTCTACGGATGCCTCCACATAAAATTAATTGCAAATTCCTGTAGATAATCTATATAGTGAGTTGTATTGATTATGTGACTAAAGTGGACAAAAAGTCTGTAAAGTTTTTAGGTTCTTTTTCTTTTCAAAATTCTCCTATATTTTGAAAAGGAGAGATTATTAGAGATACCAGTAAGTAATTAACAATTGTAGCATCAATAGAGCTTACTTTGACAAACTCAAAGCAGTATATATATATATATATATATATAAACTCATTTATTGATGTATAATATATGTCTTTAGTCCATTTTAAATAGCTGATATTTTTCATGCAGCCTGCAGGTAAATCATGCAAAATAAATAAAATCAGGTATAAAGTCGCATATTGATGACTTGGCTTCAACAGGCATGTCAGTACACATAAATGAAGGATAAATAGATAAAATGACTTCAAATTAGTCAGAATTTTGATGTTAAAAGTGCACCTCTGGAGCCATCCATCTATATGTCCCAGTTTCTGCTGTCATAACTCCAGACTGCACTTTAACTCTGGCAACACCAAAATCAGCCACTTTAACAACCTGAAATACAAAAGATGATAAATAACTTCAAAAATACTAGATTTATGGTTATAAATAGCTTGAACTTATACAGGCCTAGTGAACACAACTACCATGACTTGACAATAGAAAGGCCAAGAGAAATTTTTTTATAATTTTATGGAGCAAAAATGTAACTTTTGGAAAATGAACGGTTTCAATATATGATGACTTTAGACAGTGAAAATGAGCACAGAAGCTATAACTATTTCAAATTTCGATAATTATATAACACGACAATAAAGAGCAGATTTACATGCTAAATTTTCACACAGAGAGAGAGGGGCCAGCTTACTTCATTTTCATCCATTAGAAGATTGGCCGCCTTCAAGTCCCTATGAATTATATTGTTCTGGTGCAAGTAGTTCATTCCCTTTGATATATCAATTGCTACTTTGAGTAAAGTCGGAAGCTTAAAAGTACCCTTTTGTTTGTGTAAATAGTCATACACGCTTCCACCACACATATACTCTGAAGGTAAACAAAAATTAGTTAGACTTCCAACAAATTTAACAATTAGATTCACACAACATTCCTATCCAACACTCGTGCATTTCTTAAATGACCTCATCAAAAGATATATGAATTTACCAGTTACAATGCACAAGCTTGGAGGTTTGGTACATGCACCTATGAATTGCACAACGTTCTTATGTCGCACTTTCCTGCAAAAGTGTCAATCAGGAGGTCATTAGAGAAATGATTATACAGAGAGTTGTGGCTTCTAATATGCAGTAGTTGGACAAGTAGAATATGCAATATTCAATATAGATAGGTTGCACCAAAAGGAAACTTCAGAATATTTCTCTTTGGGTTGCCTTTAAGTTGGAGATTCTCAAGCTCGACTCCTATATCACCTTATTATAGGAATTTGATCCTAAGAAAGTCAACAACCTCATTTTTGGATTATTATTGTTCTAAGTCCCTTCTCCAGGTCATTGACCAATGCAGTGCATCTTTGCAAAGATAAAAATTTGACAAACCTCATTATATATACTTCTTGGGCAAACTCCCTTTGCATCTCTGCAGTTACACGCTCAGCCTTGAGGACTTTAATAGCCACTTCCTGACTACAGTATGTACCTTTGTATCTGAATCAATCAAAACTTAGTCAATTGAAACCTCAGATGTGATATCAAAGGATGTGCACAATATGATAAACTTACAGATCCCCATATGACCCAGATGCAACTTTGCACTCAAAATTCAGCTGTTGAGGATGGATTTCCCAGACATCGGTCCCATCGTTAGGAATTGTCAAATGATCAATTTCACGTTTGATGTCAGTTTGCCCATGCTCGCAAAGAGGGGATGATGATGGTAGCTGATTTGGCCAAGACTGATTCTGCATGGCAACTCAAACATCCTTTTTGAAATCAGTGGCTACTCCTTTTATAGCAATTTTGCTATTTATAACAAATTCATTCAAAACATAGCTTCACAATCACGACCTACAATATACAAGGAAAGATACGATTTCTTCTTTATTCTCTTTCTATATTTGATTAGTAATTTTGTTAGTTACAGCATGAGACTTCACTAAATGAAATTCACTTGTTCCTGCCCCAATGGTTCCATCATAACTGTGCTTGTCATGCCAATAGATTAATTTGACATAGTAAGAGAATCACAAAAGCAATTCTTACGATGGGAACAATACTTTATGAGAAACTAATGATGAAGATTTTGGGATAAGGATTTGAAGCCGTGCATATAAAATATGAGGGATTCTTGATATTGTTGTAATCAGAGCAATATCCACGAAGATTTTCATGTTGGTTCATATATTAACTGATGCTATGTTGAATAAGTTCCATAATTTAATCAAAGTAATCAATCAGTCAAACAATAAAGAACAGGATTAAGGACCGTTTCACAGAATTTGATAAAAGAAGACCATTCAAGACATGGACTTCTACGGAAGCAACTCCATTAAGCTTCTTTGAAGGCCTTTTGAAAAACTTATCTTCTATAATAAGCCTTCTGTAATATGCCACAAATCATCCTTTATTTTCTTAGAAGTCCTTCCAAGAGAGAATATGCCTTTCTACCTTGAAAGGGTGACAGAATTTATCCCATTTGCTACTGTAATGTTAACCTTAGAGCAAACCAATATGTACCTAATTTATATGTCCTAATCACAAAATGCACGTCCATTAAGAAAGTATTTTTTTTCGCTGACTTACCCTTTTTGCTCTATTAATTCGTACACTTACATAGCTTTAATCTTCTCTCACTCATTTAATAGAAGCATTAGTTTTTCTCTCTTACCTAACTAATTTCTTATTTTCAAATTTTAGTTTTTTTTTTCAAATTCATTCTCATGAAACAAGGTTAACAATGTTGTAGTAGTGTACATTTATAGGGTGAGGAGAGAGATGTTGGAGAGAGAAATGAGTTAAACGAATTTATAATGTTAAATTTTCCAATGAGAAAAATGAATTAATTATAGATGGGTAATGTTGGAAAGAATCGACCAAAAATAGTACTAAAAAGGAAGTAGAACGATTACAATGGGATAAACCAAAATAGAAAGTGGGACGTATAAATTGGGACGGACGGAGTACTATATAAACATAGCATATATGAACAATTTTTATATCTGATAAAATCAACACTTCCAAAGAATCCAAAATCAAAAATATAAAATATAAATAAAAAAGTAAAAAAAACAAAATGGTATATCCTCCTGAATATCAAGACACATGATTAAAATTTAGATCACAATCAGACGGACTAAACAAATATAAAGAAAGGAGGGAAGTACCTCAATCTTCAAAACTTCCTTTACTAATGCAGTACGTAGCTGTTCAGTTTCCTGAAAAGTAACCGGGGGCCAGTCAAAACTTTCCTTTGTACAATGGAATGTTAGGGGGGGAAAAAGGTGATCAAGCTTGAACATGAATCTAGTCTTAATGATTAAAAGAGCTTGATATTTGTTAATGTTTCCAAAATAAATGGAAACGACTAAAATTAGTAGTCAGTATAAATAATTATATAAGATAATTGCAGCATTTCAAAGTAATGACTATAAATGCTATAAATAAAAACTTTGATAATGGAAAATGCATGAAGACATTGTTTGTCCTGCATTTCCAAATATCACACTGATGTAAAGTTCAAAAACTAAGAAATTATATAATAAGAGGAACCAAGTCAATTTTGTCGTTCAGTAATAAGCAATTAAGCATTGTAGCTACAAAATAGGTCTAGAGAAAATATACCTCAAATGGCCAACCATCAACAACAAAAACATCTAATGAGTAGCCATCAACTGTGGAAAAAGCATGTGCCTCTTGGATGTTCAGCCCAATCTCAGCCAGTAAGGAAGTCAACTGCAAGGTTTTTATGACCAGAAAACTGTCAACTGTTGTAACTCTCAATAAAAATCTAGCAAACAGTCGAGCAATCTCTCCCCCCCCCCAAACAAAAAAAACCCCTCCCATACAAAAAAAAAAAAAAAATCTTATTGGCTTTGCTCGCAGACAAGAAAAATCAATTAGGGCATACTCTCTCCGTACCGAAATTTAAGAGTAAAATGATTTTTTGTTTTGTTCCAAAATAGCAAAGTGAATTGTAGAACACGCCTTTACTTCAAATTCAATTATTTCTACACACATCCTTTCCTATGCACTATCTCTTCTCTCCCAAAATCTATCTTTCTAAAGTCGCTCAAGACTTATCAAATCATCTCTAACTACATAACCTTTGTATGCACTTACTAAAATTTATCTTGTTCTTATATTTGTAACTTTTCTAAGCAATGTTAGCTAAAAAAATGTTCAAAAACGAATATAAATAAAACCCACGTGGATAATCTATAAATAGTGGCTTAAAACTGATTTTTGACTCAAATGGAAAAGTATTTCTCTTATAATTTAACTTTAGTAAAATGCTCTCCTATTTTGAACGGAGGTAATATTAGAACTAGTAATATTCACACTAATGTGGCCACCAGAAATGGGATATGGCTTATAGTAGTATCTCTTTGCAGTTGATATAAGTGAAATCCACATTACAATCATTTGAAGATACTACAAGTGCACTAAAAAGGATTCACAAAAGCTACCTGACTGAGCAGTTTTGGCTTGTCATCTGTCGAAAAGGTAATCTCATGCATGGGTCTATATAATCATCAATAAAAAAGGTAAGCACTGCAACACAAATCTCTGAAGCAAAAGGTAAAAAGTAAAATAGAAGTATCATATACCGGGAAAACTTCACACAGGCATTTGTAGCACTGTCCCCATCTTGAACTTTAGATTCGTTGGCTTCGATTGCAAGGGCCTCAAGATTAGGAGAAGAACCAAATGCAGGTGGTGGATGAATGCTTACATATGGAAACGCGAGGTTATCAGTAAGAGCAAAAAATCAAATTAAGGACTGAAAATGAAAGCAAAATTTTATCATAAAAGTTCCACAATAGAACTTGCTTTTGAGATGCAAATTGCATCCTGCAGATACAAATAATCATTCATCTTAGTCAGCCCAAATCAGACCTTTGGACAACTTCCTTTTTTGGAGAGCTTGAATGAACTGAATCGGCTAAGTTTCCATTAGAGGCAGGAGAAACCTGCATAAACAGCAACAATTCACTGAGATATATACAAGATATCAGTAAATCTTGAACTGCAGCATTACACATCTTTGGTTTTGCGGCATTCCACCTACTATTTTTTCCTTTAGTTAGTGAATATCTGAAATCTTTACCAGTATATGGTGAATGGTGAGAGATATGGCTCCCCCTCAACAACAGACAAACCACCACCACCA
>JAUMHB010060955.1:0-34844 GCA_032359685.1 Pittosporum tobira
GTGTTCCTTACTGAGCTATTTGAGCTCACTCCTTTGTTTCATATTCCTTTCAGGTGCAGATAACTATTAGCAGGGTTTTTAGGGGAATGAACTAGAGGTCCAGATGTTTAGAGTTTCCGCTGCGTAGTATTTGAATAAGATGTGTAGAGAGTGCTGTATAATATTTATTTGTATTTTCGCCTATATCACTTATGACTTGTGTATTTGTAAGACGTGGATTTTATAAAATTGGCAACCCAAGTCGGGGTGTGGATGCCCAGATTTGGGGGTGTCACAGTATGATATTGGATAGAAAATTAATATCTTATATAAATAGATAAATATTAATTATAGTTTGATTCAATTACCGACTTGACTCACTTGTAAGAGTTTTAAATTTAAAATCCTAGTAGGTTATAAATGTAATTTATATATATATATTTTTATATAAATCTACAAATACCAATTCTGTTAGTATGAGTTAAACAATTTTTTTTGTTCATTTACCAAAACTCAGTATAGTGTTTTAACTAATCGATAAACTTATAGTAATCACCGGATGTTGGAAAGTCATATATTATAAATAATATTAAATACGATGTACTATACATCAGTTTGTGCCTATTAACATTTTCAAATGAAAATGTAATATTTGATGTATCATAAAATAAATATATTATTGAGACGTGTAAGAAAAATCAATGAAAAATTATAAAAAAAAATAGAGTAAAATATATATAACCATCTAAAATATATATCATCTGTGTCACTTAACCGCCTGAAGTTTCAAATGATGCAGAAAATCGCCTAAAATATTGAGGTTTAGTGGAACTATTAGTTTTTTGATTATTTATTTAACTGAAACTTATTTAAAGTATATGTGGTTATGTGCAACTTGAATTAAAAGATAAGCGGTTATGTGAAACTAAAATATACAATTAGGTGCTTATTTGAAAATAAAATTAACATAATCGTCAAAAAATTAATAATTTTGCTTAACCTCAATATTTTAGCTGACTTTTTTGCTTTATTTTAAATTTTAAGTGGTTAAATAATACAACGGGTATAATTCAAATAGTTATATATATTTAACTAAAAAAATATAAAAGAAACATTATGAACAGTACATTAAAAAAAAATAACATAATATCATACATATTATAAAAAAATATAAAAAGTTATTACAATTAATGTATTAAAAAAATTGTATTTAGCCAAATAACGCTAGATATTTAAGTTAATTTGAAAAATACTAACTTCCGTTTGTTTTGTCTAAAGAAATTTAGAACAAGAGAACGGCGTCGTTAGGATCTGTGTCAAATTTAAAGTTTGGAAAGTACCTGAAATAACAGACAAGGGGCTCTCAAGCATTTTCAGTAACAGCTGCTCCGTATCGCCATTGCCTCCGATCTTTCCGGAGCATAAACGACGAACTGCAGAGAGAATAAGCACCTAATTCGATCATCTGATCAGATCCGCTCAAATTTGAACGACGTCGTTAGATATATCTGTTTGTAATTCCATATGTGTGTAAGTCTCAATATCTGATCGAATTATACTGGCAAATGAAGTATAACGAATCAGTTCTCTTGCATTTGTGTAACTCGTTGACGTAATCAATGGATTATCTCTAGGGTTTCGGATTTTGTAGTTTGTGCGAAATTAGGGGTGAAATGTGTGGGACCTGAGCTAAAGGTCTCACCTTTAGGCCATTCGTCATTGTTTTGTGTTGTTGTATGAGGATTTGGTGTTGTTTATGCTTCGGCGACGAAGAAAAGGAAGGAGAAGATATGAAAGAAGAGGGCATTTTGGGAAATGAGAGTGAGGATGATAAGCTTGAGGAGGTGCCTCAGCCTCAGCCTCAAAGTTTTGAATTAGGGATTTTAGGGAGATGGAGGAGGTTCAATGAGATTGTTGAGCTGTCTAGTGGTGGTCAGGGTGGAATGGAGGAGGTTAATTTGGATTTGGGTTTGGGAGGCAGATTCGAAGGCTCATCATCATCAGCTGCATTGGTGAGGGAGAATCGTGATCGGGAGTCTGATAATAAACGGCCTAAAGTTCAATCCTTTTCACAGTAAGCCCCTCTTTTCTATTATCATGTGGTCTAGAAACATTAGTAGTTCAATTGGTTCATATTGTTTCTTTTTATTCTGAAGAATCTCATTTTATAATTTGAGCAAATAGTGTGTTTTTGTAACTTCAGTGCATGCAATTGTAAAGGACAAAAAAAATGTAAATCTTGGGTTATTGAACGAATAAATAACTAAGGATATCTGTCTAGTGCACTGTTTTTGGATTTTCAGAATATTTAGTTTGGCTATGGCATGATAGATTAAAAGGTTTTGTGTCCCAGACCTGCGTGAAGCATTTTAAGTAGTCAAGAGACATGATCGATGTAATTAAGTGGGGGTTAAAACTGATGCTAACAGTATGGACAGAATCTTAATGCTTTTAGGTTAAAATTCAGATGACCACTTGTTTACCTAATTTTCCACATGACCAAAAGCACGACACTAAACCCCTAAGGTTGTGAGTTGATGTGAAACTAGGACATTTTCCACTCCTCTCGACTGAAATTAGACATTTTAATGGAGAAAGTGATGTATATGGAGGTGACAAAAGATGAATTGGGTATTTAGTTAGAATTTTTTGGTGGTGAAAAAACGGATGGATGGATGAAAATGTACTAGTTTCATTTCACCTCACAACCTTAGGGGTTTAACCGTTTTAAGTGTTGAGTTTTTAATTTCAGCTGGCATGTGGAAAATGTGGTAAACCAGAGGTGGTCATCTGAATTTTACCCTTATATGTATGATTGTTGACATTGTAGCTGTATCATGTTTCTTTTCTGATGTACTATTTTCTGAAGTAACCGAAACCACAAAGTACCAAGGAACTTCAGACCTAATTTATTAGTTTATTAGTATCAACCATTAGCTGCTCCCCTTTATTATTTTGAGTTGGCATTCCGGTGTTTCATGATTTCAAGTTTCATGTGCTGTTAATTGTCCAGGACATCGCCACTGGAACTTGATAGTTGATAGACATAGCATGTTCAATATGACCTGAGATTTTAATATTGTAATAGATCCCTTTATTCTGGGGGATGTGGTGCTGATTTTGAAACTTTTTCAGGGATTTGGATAGCAAATTTGCATCTTTGACTTCAGATAATCACAGTTACAGTTTGCTGGGAAGAAATTATAATATTAATCAGAGTTTCTTAAAAAAAGAATTTCATCACCTTTCTCCAATCTTGGACGATGGTGACAATGAATATCCTGTAAACTTTGTAAGTGGGAGAGATGAAGAAGGAGATGGCAGCGGTAATCCGAAAATGGAAGATACGGAAGTGCGGATGGATCTTACTGATGACTTGTTGCATATGGTACTGATTGTCGTAGTTTCTTGAAGGTGCTTGTTTTATATGTTATACATTTTTAATTGCTAGTTTCCTAATACCTTTATTGTGGAATTAGGTTTTGTCTTTCTTGGATCCTATCAATCTTTGTCGAGCAGGCAAAGTTTGCAGGCAGTGGCGCACAGCTAGTGCTCATGAAGATTTCTGGAGACTCCTAGACTTTGAAAACCGGAACATATCTTTATTGCAATGTGAGTTGTGAGAAGTGTATTGATTGTTTCATGGCTTTGTTTTATAGCTTATGTAATTAGTTAATTACTACAAATTGTTTTAGCATGTTGAGTTTTAACAATCCATAAAAGGGTATATATATATATATAGAGAGAGAGAGAGAGAGGTTCATATTCGGGAATTTTTTTAGTTTACTAATGGCTTATAGCTGGTGCTATAAACTTCAAATTGATAATGATGGACCTTAAATTCATAAAGATTATCATATGGCTACAAGAATGCTCACTAGTTTTGTGCATTTTTAGTTGAGGATATGTGTCAGCGGTATCCAAAAGCGACTCAAGTGAACATTAATGGTGCTTCTATTCATTTGCTAGCTATGAAGGCAATCTCTTCACTAAGGTAGAAACTTTGTCTTTGTGTGGAATAGTTATGAACTATTTATGTAGTTGCTAATATATTCGATTGTTCTTAGAAATCTTGAGGTTTTAACCTTGGGCCGAGGACAAGTAGGAGAAACCTTTTTTCATGACTTGACTGGTTGCCAGAAGTTAAGAAGTCTGATTATTAATGATTCTACTTTTGGTAATGGTGTTCAAGAAATAGCCATGTGCCACGATCAACTGCGTCATCTTCAAATTGCTAAATGTCGGTTGCTCCGAATTTCTGTCAGGTGACATAATGTAGTCAGAAATTAACGAGGAGCATAATTATTAGTTTTGGTAGTCAACTTTGCAGTAAAAAGTAAAAAATATTGTGGTTTTTAGGTGCCCTCAACTTCAAACCTTGTCCTTGAAGAGGAGCAGCATGGCACAGGCCGCACTGAACTGCCCTCTCTTGCAGGACCTTGATATAGCCTCTTGCCACAAGCTTGCTGATGCTGCAATTCGTTCTGCAGCAATATCATGCCATCTTTTGGAGTCGTTGGATATGTCAAATTGCTCATGTGTTACTGATGAGACACTTCGTGAAATAGCTGGCACATGTGCTAATCTCCATGTTCTCAATGCTTCATATTGCCCAAATATATCACTTGAGGTCAGTTTCATTCTTATTTTGTGAAATATCTGATGTGCTAATCTCTATTTTAACCTTTGTTAACGTGATGTCTTGTTTTTCATGGAAGAATGTAAGACTGCCGATGCTAGCAGTTCTTAAGTTACACAGTTGTGAGGGTATAACTTCTACATCAATGACTGCACTATCACATAGTTATCTGTTGGAGGTTTGATTTCATTCTTGTCTCTGATCTTGGTATCACCTAGATGTTTCTACTTTATTTCTGTTTTAGCTGTCTCGATTGATTGAAATATTAATTTGTCTTTGCTGCAGGTTTTGGAGCTTGATAATTGCAGCTTATTGACATCAGTCTCCTTAGATCTTCCTCGCCTGCAGAGCATAAGACTCGTACATTGTCGCAAGTATTATATGCTACCCTAAGCTCCTTTCTCCTGGGACTTTTTTTTCACCCTTTTTATTTATTTTTTATTTTTATAACTAGATCTAGTTTGTTTGTACCCATTCACTAACAATATCATTTTTAACTATTTATCTTGCAGATTTATTGAGTTGAATTTGCAAACTATAGTGCTATCATCAATCAAAGTTTCTAATTGCCCTTCTCTCCAGCGAATAAACATCACATCAAATTCACTGAAAGTATGTTTAGTGGACTAAAATGTTGTTTTCATGCTTCTAATTTCCTACCAGGTTATATACTATTAAAAGAAATTTTGTTGCTTTCTTGCAGAAACTAGTGTTGCAGAAACAAGAAAGCTTAACTGCATTAGCATTGCATTGCCAGTGTTTGCGGGAAGTGGACCTCACAGATTGTGAATCCGTGACAAACTCTATTTGTGAAGTTTTTAGTGATGGTGGTGGATGTCCTATGTTAAATTTGTTGGTTCTTGATAACTGTGAGGTTTGTGTCAATTGGACCTGGGACTTTTGCTAATTTCATTTGCTTGTATAACTTTCTAGTGCGTGCAGTTATTGAATATCGAAGATTAGCTTTTTACTGTTCTTAATAAAATTAGAATACATTTGTATGCTACCTTCAGCCATGATTTAGTTTTGTGTCTTCGTGATAAGGGGCTTCCCTGATTTTTGAAACTTGGTTTGTGACTTTTTGAATATTATCTGAAAAAGGAAACCTATATCATGATGGTTGGAATGCTGTCTGTTTGGATTGACTGTGATATTGTTTTGAACTTTTTTGGTTATAATTATAATGACTGAATGCGCCTTTTTTTTCTTTTCTATTCCAGAGCCTGACAGTAGTGAGATTCTGCAGTACAACCTTAGTCAACCTTTCTCTTGCTGGTTGCCGTGCTATAACTTCTCTTGAACTGACTTGTCCTTATCTCGAGCAAGTCTCCCTGGATGGATGTGATCATCTAGAAAGAGCATCATTTTCCCCTGTTTGAAGCTGATTCCTTTTCTCTTTCTTTTTTTCTTCTCATAATTAAAATATTTAATACGTATCATTCATTTATTTTGTTCTCTTTGATATGAGAGTTTGAACCTAATTTAACTGACTAATTATATTTCCCCAACATTCTGATTTTGAGCATGCATTGTATCACGACGACAATGAATAAAAACTGAACTCTTAGTGTTTTTGTTAGTTGCAGGTTGGTCTTCAGTCACTTAATCTTGGAATATGCCCCAAACTAAATTTTCTACATATTGAAGCAGCATGTATGGTGTTGCTTGAATTGAAAGGATGTGGTGTATTATCTGAAGCATCCATTAATTGTCCTCTTTTAACATCTTTGGATGCTTCGTTTTGCGGGTAAATATTAGTTTATATGGTATTTGAATTTCTTATTTATCATCATGCACAATCTGATATTTTACTCTCCCCACATGGACAGTCAACTCACAGATGACTGCTTGTCTGCAACAACTGCTTCTTGTCCGCTCATTGAATCATTAATATTAATGTCATGCCCTTCTGTTGGTTCTGCTGGACTCTTATCTTTGCTCTGGCTGCCCCATTTGACCTTACTTGATCTGTCCTACACTTTCTTGATGAATTTGCATCCTGTTTTTAAGTCTTGTTCGCAATTAAAGGTAGTCTGCATTATTCTTTTAATTGCCGTGTTGATCTGTTTTTAGGTATTATACACTTGTTGTTTGTGTTGGGAATGCCTATTCACAGACTCATATATACGTTTATATATAAGTCAATGCATAATTGCATATGTTATTGCTTGAATCACTTGGCAATTTCTAGTTCCTTGGGATAGTAGGGTCCTGAATTACACTGCTACTAAAGCTTTCAAGAGCATGTAGTGGATTAACTTCATTGGATTGCATAGATCTGTAATCTTTGTTGGGTCTAGGAGTGCTCTAGAAACGAAAGACCCATAATGGGATTGACTCAAAACAATTTTTTAGTACATCGTAGTGATCTGTGCTCTAAGCGCTTAAGAGAAAGTAAAAGGGAAAAGCGTTAGGTATCTCCCTAGACATTGGCGTTAGTCCTTCACTAGTTTTTGTTTGGGTTGACACTTGTATTTCTTTGAAGGAATCCTTGTCCTCCTTTTCTGATGCTTTCCCATCTAATAAAATTTCCTTTATTCAATCATTAATAAAGAAAAAAGTTATCTCCCTGGGGATGACAACACTGCAACCTACTAAAAAGTTTGGAATGGACACAATGATAGAAAATATAATTTTTTATTATTTGAATAGCTTATTATATTGTCTTAAAAAAAATCTTTTAATTATTTATTTTTGTAGGTTCTAAGATTGCAAGCATGCAAGTATCTCGATGATTCTTCACTGGAGCCTCTTTACAAGAATGGTGCTCTTCCCTTGCTTTCTGAGTTGGACTTATCATATGGAACTCTTTGCCAGTCTGCCATAGAGGAGCTTCTTGCTTTTTGTACACATTTAACTCATGTGAGCTTAAATGGATGTGTAAACATGCACGACCTTAATTGGGCTTCTGGTTCATCTGGCTTGCCTTCTCAAAGCAATATAGACATGTCAACTGACCAACCAAATCGTTTGCTGCAAAAGCTCAACTGCGTTGGTTGTCCAAATATAAAAAAAGTCCATATTCCTAAAATGGCCCGGTGTTTCCATCTGACGTCCTTGAACCTTTCTTTGTCTGCAAATCTGAAAGAAGTTGACATTGCCTGTTCCAATTTATGTTTTCTTAATCTCAGGTATTGTTTTGCTTCATTTGGCTGTATAAATTTATGAAATTTTAAATTTTCTGTGTTATCCTTGTGTATGCTTATTTTGTATGCTCTCTTACTCAGCAATTGTTGCTCCTTGGAAATTTTGAAGCTCGAGTGCCCCAGATTGACTAGCCTTTTCCTTCAGGTATGCACTTAGCGAAATTTTACACCCCCAGACAATTTCTGGTACTTCCTTAAATGCATCGAAAGGTACTATATATGTTTGAAGCTCATTTAGCAACTGTACTGTTTTTGTTCCACTTGTTTCGAGAATTTGGATGTCTTGAATTTGGGCCACAAACACCAAAGAGAAGTGTTGCAATTATAGGGACGGAAGTTTAGTTTTTTTGAGCACTATGTTTGTATACAAGTTTGTGGCACAAATTCAAGAGAAAACAATATACTTAAACAAATAATGAAAACATGCCTACTAATATTATTTTTTTGTTTCTGCTTTTAGCTTTGTATTACAGATTCTTCAACCAATTACTCATTTTTGTCAAAAAGTAGTTAAAGCATAGTTAGTGTTTTGCCCTTTTAATATAAAAAGAAACCATAAAGTTGACAGACAACAGCTTGGCCTCTCTGGCTAACCACTTTTATCATTTATGTGGTGATATAATTTATTTATTTTTATTTTGAATTGTTACAATTGGTGGGATTTTCGTAGTCGTGCAACATCAATGAAGAAGCTGTTGAAGTTGCCATATCGCAGTGTAATATGCTGGAGACCCTTGATGTCCGCTTCTGTCAAAAGGTGAGAGTAAAGACTTTGAGCTTATGAAACTGACTTTTATCGAATTATCTACCATTTTTTGAGGTCACTAATATATCTCTGGTGATTTACAGATACACCCCATGAGCA
The DNA here is from genome assembly GCA_032359685.1 of Pittosporum tobira. Taxonomy (NCBI): domain Eukaryota; kingdom Viridiplantae; phylum Streptophyta; class Magnoliopsida; order Apiales; family Pittosporaceae; genus Pittosporum; species Pittosporum tobira. Next base: position 8,630 of record JAUMHB010060955.1, read on the forward strand.
TGGGAAGGTTACGTGCAGCATGTCCCAGTTTGAAACGTATTTTCAACAGTTTGGCATATGTATGACCTTGTGTGTACATTTTTCCTTTGGTTGCAGTTTTTAAGCTTTTAGTATCTTATAATTTGTTGTTAATAGTTTTGTAAGTGTACAAATGTTTGTTTTGCTCCTATTTTTTGGGTGTAAAAGTAAAATTACCGACATAGGAGCCCTTTAAATGTACGTGATACAGTAAACTTTTACTATTATATTATTGATGACTATTGATTGTTGTATTTTGGGGTAACACTAGTCCAATGTGCACCAGCCACCAAGTACTGAATATTTATTTATTTGTTATGGTTGCAAAATTTGGGGGTTGGTTTCATGATTTATTTTCTTGTTAGTTTCCACCCGTATGTAATACTATTAAAATTAGAGAGATACTAAAAAACAAGGACAGCTTTTAAAGATGTATGTTTTAAGATTATTTTTATATAAAAGAAAGTGTTTTTTAAATAAGGTGTAGAACTCTTTTCATATTTATAATGAAATGATATATTAGAAATACGATAGTATTTTATAGTATTAAAATAAAAATTTATGTTTAATTTTTAAAATGTATTAAAAATAATTAATTATCTTTAATTTTGAAATTTAGTTACAACTATAACACGCCAAAAATGGGCGTTACTTAAATGGTTTTTGTAGTCGAAATTGATTGTGTGCTTACCAGAATTAATCCATCTATTCAGATTATGAATTATATGAATATTTTGTCTTTAACTCGAATATTGTTTAATTATTTGTATACGTAATATATTAACACACAAAAGAAAATACACAAATTAGATTTAACAAATTAATACTATAAATCAGGCAAAAAGTCTCATTTGAGATTTCATATTATTATCTAATCTAACGTACATCCTTTTTGCCAAATAAATAAATAATAAATCTACATATTACGTTAAGTACTTACCACAATAATTTATTTTCTTTATTATGGGATAAAAATAAAATTAAATGAAAAGTAACAAGTGGGTTTTTATTCATAAGTTTTAGAATATCAAATTAATTTTATTTTTCTTTAATATTTAGTGTCCAAATTCAGTAAATATGTTAATTATGTTATTTCTTAAATAATATAATATAATATTTAAACAATGTTACAAACTTAATTTTTTTAATGAAAAATAGTAATGTATTAATTATTTAATAAAAATGACCGTGCATTGCATGAAATTAAATGCTATTTACATTGGTACCGATTGTATTGCGGATAATAACAAACGTTATTAAATATTATATAAAATAATATTATTTAAAGAAAAATGACGGTATATATCATTGAGTTCATGCTTTTTTTTATCCACCAACTTATTTTTTTTCACACGTTTCACACCGACTTTAATAGAAATGACCAAAGCAATCCTGTTGTCAAAACTAACGGAGAAACTCACATTATATCGAGTCAAGTATTTTTACGTCATTCATAAATTAACTAAAATTTTTACAAAATATTAACATACTTAATGGCTACATCACGCAAAAATCATTAAACTTTTTTTCTCCCTATTTTACATTGTCAAAAAGAGTTGTAAAATTTGAACCTTTCAATTTTTGTCAAATCATATCTACTCATCTAAAAAACTTAGAACTAATGGTCTAATATGTATTACGCTGATCAACCTTTCTTTAATTTCTTGCAGTTCATTCGATATAAATAAAGTGTTGTTTATAAAAATATTAAAAAATAAAAATAAAAATTACTTTATTATTTTTATAAATTAGTATTGATTCCTGAAAATAAAAAGGAAAGTCGAACCGCTACGCGGGAAAAGCTATTCTTTTCAGTCCCAATAAAAGAAACCTTCCTTTCATGTCTCTCTCTCTCTCTCTTAAATTGACTCCCTTATATATCAAAATCTGTGGCCGTAAGTAATAAGTTCGTCGCTACTTTCACGATATATATATAAATATATATCAAATCAACGGCGTCAATGACGGTTATTCATTTTCTGGAGGCTACAATTACACTACTTCGGTACCCTCGTAAAACCCTGATTAATGACCCATTGATGATTCATCCTTATCTCTATCAGGAACTTGCCAAGACTCAATCTTGTTATCCTCGGGGCAGTTGTTGTGTGAAAATTCTTCGTCACAAGGTGCTCTAGTGATAAAGCCCCATGATTTTGTAGGATTAGGGTTTGAGATTTGGGTGAATTTCCTGAATTAGGGGTTACAATGAGCGGAACTAAGAGGGTTATTGAAGAAACTGGTGATGAATTGGAGGTGAGAAACGATGCAAGGTCAGATTTTGTGAGCGGGGATTGTGGGAAAAGGAAAATTAGGGTTCTCGAAGGAATTGATGGAGAAGTAAGAGCTTGTAAAGGTATTGAAGATCGAGAGAATGAGGAAATTGAAATTGGATCGGTGGTTGGTAATTTATTATCGGGTCGTTTGGAGACGCGAGAGAAGGCGGTGGAAGAAACTGAGAAGAGTGATGCTGTGAGAGCACTGGAGAGTAGTTCTGATGGTGTGAAGGAGGAGGAGAAATTGGGTCTTGATTTGAATGTGACGATTTTGGATGAAGAGGAGTTTGGTGGAAGTACGAGAAGTGTTCGAGGAAAGGGAAAGGCGGAAATTATTGATATCTCATCCGATGACGATGAAAATGAGGATGAGCGTAACAATCTAGTTTCGTATGATACAAAGGGCAAGGGGATGGAGAATGCAGTCAGTCATCGAAGTAACCTAGGTCTTGATCTTGATTTGGGGAAAATGGAGGTAGGCCCAGCTACTGGTGAAAGTAGTTCAATTGGTGGTGGGAGGAGATATACCAGAGAGGAAAAGGGGAAGGCAAAAGTTGAACAACCTTGGATCTCACTTGGTACAGATGCATTTGAATTGAATTTGACACCTGATGATGAGGAACAGATGCAGGCTGCAGTTTCGGCATTTAATTTGGAGTTTCCTGAAATTCTTTGGCAGCATGATCTGGAAACACTAAAAGAAGCTCAAGAATTAAGAAGGGAAGAGGAGATTCATTTGCTGAGGGTTGGTGAAGAAAGAAGACAAAGAGAAGAACAATGGGCGATAAATAGACAGAGGTTTCTTCAAGAACAAAGGCAAAGAGATGCTGAAGATAGGGTACGTACGCATCGTCGACTTGCACGTCCTCTAGAAGACGATGGAAACATACAATCTCCAGAGAAAGAAAAGAAAGTTCCACCGTCCGCTGGAATTGACCTTGGATCAAAAAAGTCAACAGATCCTTTTTCCAGTGTACTGAATATGATTAGGGAGCGGAATTCAAAGCAGAAAATTGAACAGCTGATAAGATGGGAGCCATCAAGGGATCGAAATGTTTTGCCCTTTATTCCTTCGTTACGGGATCTTTCCGTGAAACTTCTTGCTGATAACGCTGAAGCAATTGTTTCGCTTGAAGCTGTCCCTGATGCACTGAAGCAAAGACTCAGTAACTTGTTATGTGATTCCCGGAAAATGAACGCCAAGATTTTGGATCTCTTTGTAAGAGGATCTCCAACTGAGATACGGGTAAAGGATTGTTCATGGATTACAGAAGACCAGTTCACAAAGTCCTTTGGGAGTTTTGATCCAAGCAATCTGAGAGTATGTAGTTGTTCTTCGAGTAATCATCTATTTGGTTTTTATTTACTTAGTTGTTTATTCTAAAAATAAAATCGTAACGTGTATCTGTGACTTCATAATTAACCGGACTATATTCATCTATGGATTCTAAGATGCCATTCTGCTTAGGGATCAACACTCAACTACTAGATTGGCAAATCTCCAATGGTTCCTTCAGAAACAGTCAACTATATTCCATTACCAGCATATGCTCACTTTCTCAGTTGATTGCACCTTGTGCATTTTGTTATATAGACTCGTAGCTTTTTTTGCTGGTCAGCAGCTAAACTAAATTCTATACGTTATAATGAATTATAAATCCAAAAAAGAAATCTGTAGTCCTAATGCCGGCTATAAGTTCTTGTCATTGTAGTCAGTATGGGGCCAATATTTATAGATTAAGGTTTTCGCTACTATTTTGACTCTTTATTCAAATTCTATAACATACTTGGAAATTCTCTGCCTGGTGTCCTTATCAGCCTTAATATTTACATGCGGCACATAAATCAGTTGCAAACGTAGTATATTTCCTATTTGATCTTTTTTCTCTTGCTGATTATTCTGATCAAGTTTAAAATTTGCCTTTTGTTAATCAGGTTTTTCAACTCGACCTATGTGGACAATGTGTCCTTGATGACATAATATCCAAAACCCTTGCACGGTCCGCAGATATCTTACCTGGTTTAGGTGTCATATCCTTGAGGGGTGCATGCCGTTTATCCGATGATGCTTTGAAAGTACTCGTTAAGTTGGCACCTGCACTATCTTCTATTAATTTGGGCCAATGTTCCCTCCTAACAGATGTTGGCATCAGTGATCTAGCTAATGCTTTGGGCTCCTGTTTGAAGGAGCTATTTATAGATTATTGCAACAGAATAGACGCTAAGCGTGTAGCACCAGCATTGAAAAAGTTTGAACATTTGGAAGTATTATCAGTAGCAGGAATTTCAACCGTATCTGATGAATTTATTACTGATATTATCACTGCATGTGGTAAAAATTTAAAGGATTTTGATCTGGCCGATTGCAAGTAAGTCCAATCTAACTATTGTACCTTTTTTTATTTTCAACTAGGAGCTGAGAGTTTTAAACTTCTTTCTGATTTAATGCAGCTGTCTGACCGACTCGTCTTTGAAAGTCATTGGGCAAATTTGCTCCGAGTTACGTGCCCTTAACATTGCAAACTTGCACAAATTGACAGACTTGGGGTTACTTTATCTTGCCAATGGTTGTAGATCAATCCGAAGGCTCAAGCTTTGTCGCAATGATTTCAGGTTTCTATCTTGTTACACAAATTCAGCTTTCTTTCATATATTGCTGCTGGATCACCATAGATATTTTGGAGTTAACAAATTAAATTTAAATGTTTCTGTTATATGTGCTGAGCAATCTTTCGTTTTCACCTTGTTATGCCCCGCATAAAAGATTTGGGGTTGTGTACCACAGACGCAACATTTCTTGTTTTGCTAGTTCATTCTTTTCTCTGTCATTATCTATTCTAATTTATATACCTTCCTAATCATATATGATAATGTTTTCTCTTCACATATGTGCTCCGACTGTAACAAATATTTTTTTTTTCCTATTTTGTGACAGCGATGAGGCTATTGCTGCATTCGTGGAAGTTTCAGGAGAGTCCTTAAACGAACTCTCACTGAATCATGTTACTAAGGTATGTAAAAATATGCCTTAAAAATAGCAAGCATAAACTGTGTCTGTAATATGCATTATGTATCCATGTGAGTGCAGTTGCGCTGAAGAATCATTAAAGACAGCTTTGACCCTCCGTTATATTACTTCCTACTTTTTCTGTGTGTTCCTGTCCTATATGTATATCAAGTCATTCTGGTCATGTTATATCAAGTCATTCATGCCAATCAGCTCCCTGCAAAGAGATTTAGGGAGTCAATCATGAATCAAAAATATCATATTTACATGGTCCGTTAAAAATGTAAATTTGTGGATTACATACAAATGGGTTGAAAGAGACGTAAATTCATTGTTCCAAGGACACCATATTATTACTGCTTAATTATTAATGACCTGTTTGTGAATCCTACATCCTATAATAGATAATAGGTATTTGAATGGGATTACCTAGTGTGCGTGGTGGAGTATTGTGTGCACCCGCAGTGTGCAACCTAAGGGTAGTGGTTGCAGATCCACCCTTGTCAAAATAAAAAAATAGGTGTCTGACATATCTGCTAGATTTCATGACCTGTTAGCTACTCTTAAAAGGTTGGGTTCAACGCTGCCTTGTCACTGGCCAAATGTTCAAGAAATTTGGTGAGTTTGGATCTCTCATGGTGTCGAAGAGTAACCAACGAAGTATTGGGATCCATTGTGGACAGCTGCTTGTCGCTGAAGCTGCTCAAACTTTTTGGATGTACACAGGTATCCTTTCTCAAACGCATTACATTGTATATTGACAAGTTGAACAAATACTATGGGATGTTCGTTCAAAGCTGTGATTATTCTGTCACCAAAATTCTCGTGTGATTGTCTGCAAAATATGCATTAACCCTTTTTGAATACACGTCATCATAGTCTGGTTAGATGTTCGTCAATCATTTTGTTTATATACATTATTTTCATTGATTAAGTCATATCATCGGGTTAAATGCATATTTAAAATGTGGTGTTGTAACAGATCACAGACGTATTTCTGAACGGCCACTCAAACTCATCAGTGCGGATCATTGGCCTGAACTTGACTTCTGTTCTGGAACACATGGGCATGCTTGAAACTGAAGAAGTTTTGTTACGCTATTCGTCTCTACCAATTCCTTCTGAATCTCGAAGTGGGGACCGCCAAGGTGTTTGATGTGTCTTCATGAAATCCAACTAGTCATCTCCGGTGAAAAATACCTGGCTTCTTTCCTTTCCTTGCGTTTCTTTTTTCCTTTTTAAAAAAATAAAAATAAACAGCCCCATTGGCAAGTTTTACAGATAGTAAACCATTAATAAGCCAGCTGGCTGTAATGGCAGAACCTTCTTATACCCAAATTTTCTAGTGCAGAAATTGTTTACAACAAGCATCCATGAGATTAAGGTGAAAAGATTTTACTTTTTCAGACGGGTAAATACCATTGTTAAGTCAACTCTGAGGTGACGCACAGAGTGTCTTTCTACCTGTTAATTTTTATCAGATGCTAATAGATTGTGGCCGACGAATTAAATTGTCAAGTGCTCGTTTTCTTTAGTATTTGGTTACTGTATCTGAAATTTGCACGAGTCTTGTACAGTTATTTTCTCACTAGATAGAGACACTGTGTTACTGGCTTCGTATTCAGTCTTCTGTTTATTTTTTGTTGCCTTATCCAACAAAGAGAAGATAAATGGAAAGCATTAGTTAGCCGTCCCTCGCACCATATGTGTGAGAATCGATCTATAGCCTGTTGGCTATGTAACGCTTTGCAGCCTATTAATATGTAGTTGTCCGTTTAGATATCTGCTGGATTATGTGCATGACGATCTAAAGGACAAAGAATATGCAATCATGTACACCGATAGATTAAGACTATTTATTGAAAATAAAAATTGAAACTAGATTGCAGAGATTAAGATAATATATACACAGTAGTATCCTAGAACTGATGGGGGGGGGGGGGGGGGGGGGGAAGAAGAGGGATGAGGGACAGGCTAGTAATTTTCTCTTGTAAAACTACTAGATTTATTCTCTTAAAGCCATACAACGTTTCCTACACTGCTTGCATGCATCTGAACCAAGCGGAGGATAAATCAAATTTCAGAGCTGCACATCTGTTTTGAAGCTTTACACTTCAGAACAAATGCAAGAACCATGAGAATAAAAATGATCCCACCAGAAGAACCACCAACCCTATAAATCCAGTAAGGGTCAAACCTGGTTAAACTCCTGTCCAAGTAACATGATACAGCGACGGCAATGATCGTAACGAACAGTAGCAAAAGAGGAAGAGGAAGATAGGAAAAAATGCCGATGGGCTCCTCCTCGGGCTCCAACTCAATCACCCCTCTCCTAACCCCTCTCCTATCGATAAACAGAGGCGAGACTATTGCAAGAAGTACCAATATTAGAACAACTACCTTGTTGCACAACGAAAGCCATCGACTACTCAAAATAGCTCCATGCTCCATCTTAGGAAAGCAAAAACAATTCTTAAGTGCTAACGGGAAAATTTTCTGGTATGTAACTTGATTATAAATAGAAAACGAGTTGGATATTGTATTCTCATTTCAGCCCAAGGTACTTGTTTGGTTAAAATTTAACTTTTTGACGAATAATTCCTAAGGAAAGTGACAAGATTATATTCTTTGGTTTATAAAGGAGTATAGCAGCTTGTTCGTGAAGTTAGTAAGGTACCAAAAGAAAAAGGGAAATCATTCTCTGTCGAATAAAATATGATTGTGATTAGTGTGGTGGTCAAGTGCTTACTTATTACATAAATCTTTTTATAAGTAGAGGTAAGATTGCATATATTAAACTCTTCCTAGACCTACGGTCTTTATTCTCTACTAAGTGAAACTTTATATGGTTGATGCTGCATACTTAAATGCAGAATCTGATGCTGCTAGCATGAATATGGATTTTCATTATGCTTATATAATGCACCATCTGACTATATATATGCACGGTAAAGTTATAAAGTTGAAGCAGTTTCAAATCACAAAGTGAGGGTTCTAGGCTTCTAGCCACAAGAAACGATGCAGCTTCTCTTTGATACTCTGCTGCTGATCTTTAACAATACACAACTAAATAAAGGGGAGTTTATCTACGCTCTCCATTTTGCTAATATGCTCCATTTTCTAGAGCAAAATTACGTAAATATCCCTCATGCAGAACTATTTGATTATAATGTAAGAACATGTAATTCTACCATATAAAATATGAATTACATAAGTAAAATGGGGAGTGTAAATAGCACTAACCCTAAATAAAACTAACATATGTATTAGTCATTTATTCATATGAAAGGTTGTGTTTTACTTTTTCAGTATCATGTAAGGTATGTTTATGTGGGCCTTACGCAATCTTTAATATTCAAAAAAGGAGTAAAAAAGAACTCTCAAATTTAGACCAAGGGAGAAACATATTAGAGCATACTTGTACCATATAGATATGTAACAAAAATATATGTAATACACTTGGAGTACTGTGTAGATGAAGAATATTTCTGGGAGATGCCTAAATCTCAGAAATTTAAAGAATTACAACCACCTTATATGAAGAGGCTAGCACAGTTCAGCAACCGTAAAAATACAAGAAAAAAGGGTATTTGTTATAACTGGATGACTCAATTATTATCATTGCTGGAGCTCTTTGACCTGCTTGCAGCAAACCTTGTCGCCCATTTCTTCTGTGATTTTGTAAGATGAGATAGTTCTGTGTGAGATGATGGAAGTTCAGCAGGAAGTGCAGAAGCAGTGCTTGTAAAGGCGTTTAGGACAAGGAACGCCAGAATAGGTGAAAGATCCAAAGTCCCTCCTAGTGGTGGGATTATTCCTCGGAATATGTTCAGGTACGGGTCACATATTGTGCTGAATCACAAGTACCACTGATGTTAAAAAAACTTGCAGATTTATCGAATGAAATAAAGCATGTTAAGCTACCCACTCAGCTAATTCTCGTATTATTCTGGAAATATTTTATAAGTAAGTTTGACCCCCAAGTATGGCGATTAAACCTTGAGTTTATTCCTCAGGCCTCTGCCGTTTCTTCCACCACTCGGATTTTTATTCCATATTTGTCTACAATAGCTTCGGACCAGTAGTCATTTATAAAGGTAGGTTGAGTAATCGACTCTATAACCTATATAATCTAATGTACTGCAACTTTTAACATAGATTTGATTAACTTAGCATCTTTTTCCTCTCATTTATTAAAAGCTTACGTCAACTTTCACTTGGAGTTGCTAGAATAAAAGCTAAATCAGGCTGTATCAGTTGGTTCCCATCATAGTTACATTCAGCACCAATACCTGAGGGGACTAACAATGGCCGGAGGAGAGTTCGGGAACCATGTTAGGACAAGCCTGCAAATCAATAGTGTATTGTAGATGTTCAAGAAATTCAGAACACCATTAGTTACCACGAGCCCAGCCACTGAATCGCCTGGTAAAATGGCTGCAAAATTGTGATTGGACAGAGAGTTGATGTTCCTGTAGTTTCTGTGATGAATCTGAAAGTAAAGCTCAAAATAAGATCTCATGTCAAACCAAGGAACAGAAAAGTTTCCACATAAAGCTCAGAAGTATAGCATTGATAGAGAGAGGAAAAAAAAATCATAAACAGAGAGAGAAGGAAGAAGATTGTTATGATAAACAACGAGGAAAATAAACCCAACTGTGCAGGCTCCTAATGATTATTGAAAACACAGCTCTGAGATTTATCTTTTGATTCTCCAATTACTTCATCAAAAGAACAACACCAATAATTGTAATAATAATCCATTTGCAAGTTTACCCGTTAATCTCTATGGTGATTAATACCGTTGACACTAGTGCACTTGTCAGGCTAAAAGACGGTTCTATATCTTATACCTTTTCATTATTGTTCTGAACAATTTCATCATTTATTCCATTGTTACGCTAGGAACAATCTTGGATTTTTTGTAAATTTGCAATGCATAATGTCAGAATTGTTCACCAGAAAGTACCAAAGTACAATAATATGAGTAAAAATATTTATAGGTACAATAATGGCCACTATGATGTCTATCTATACACTGTTATTTTTAATGATATACCTAGGCTAGGACTAGTGGAAAACAAAGTTAAGGGTGTGGGCCGGACTGCGTTGACAAAAGAGATGGATTTTAAACTAAAAGCAGAGTCAAATGATCTTTCCATGTATGATAATTTTCCTAACTAACAATTAAAAACCTCAAAATAGCCTCATATAAAACCAAAACGTACAATATAACAGTAGTCAAAGTAACACAGAGTTGATCAAAGAGACCGCTGCCTTCTTTCCCCTTTTTCTATGGAATTATGTTCCGATAAATCAATTTACAGGGTTACTCCTCTCATCAATAATTACATATTCTGTCTTCAACTCAACCATGTAGTTTTATCATGCCCTACTCAAATCAAATCTACTCTGGAGTCTGGAGCCTGGAAACAGAACTTGGTCATTTTTCTTTCTGCATTAATTAATGGATTGCAGTATCCACAAGGCCTCTCACAGTTATTCTATTCTGCCACTAGTCTCACAGTTATTCTATTCTGCCACTAGTCTCTTGCAAATACAAACAATTAATTTATAAATTTGTTTCCTAAGCAGCAAGAATATATTCCATTATTTCTTCAGGTTGCTAGTATTGCCTACAAACATAAGGTGGCTAGTAAATTTCTATTACATAACCGCTAATTAATCTATCCATTCAAAATTCATAGAAATCAAGCATTGTCACTCTTGAGTGCCAATCTATAACTTAATTCCATTTCATTCTTTGCCAATTTCTATGCACCTAACATCGTACTAAAACTTTAAGCATTTATTCCCTCGTTCCACAAAATAATTCCCGTATATAAATTTCTTTTTTCAAAAAAAAAAAAAAAAAAAAAAAAAAAAAAAAAGTTCATTTTTCAATAATGGTAGTATGAAAAATACAATATCCTCGATATCACAATTTAACTATCATGTAAGAGCCGAAAGGCCCACAACTAAGTAATCATAAACTTAGGGGTAACCATGAAATAAAAATTTATCCTAAGTTTGCAAATGTCAGGAATGGGACTCATCACGTTGAACAAAAAGAGTATATAACTGGCATACAAGTTTTGAGATAGGGAAAGAGATTACCTGGCAGAAATTTTGGAAATCTACCGAGAGAGAAAACGCTTTGCTGAGAAGGGGATTATGAGAAGCAAAGAGGTGGAAGAATTTGAGACATCTGTCAGCCGAGGCTGCAATGGAGGAGTGGAAATTATGGAGAATATGGGTCATCGTTGTTGTTACTAAAGATTGAATATTTGGCTTATTGGGTTGTCTCGAGTGAGCAAATGGGCTGTGAACAAATTGAGGAATGGAGAGAGGTAAGACTGTTAGGCAGTTCGAAACCAGACATTTTTGCTTCTCATTAAGTGACTCTTCCGTCGAATGCTTAGACTCCATTCTTTATGTGAACTGAAGAAGAAGATGATATCTTCTTCCGATTTTGAAGAAGATGATAGGATTTGATTTTTGGTGTCGAGTGGGTTTGGAGGATAAGATTTTTCTCCATTTTTCCGTCGGACCCACGTTTTCTTTTTCTTTTTCTCTTCTGAAGTAGTAGAAAATAATTAGTTTCCATATACTCTCCCCAATTTTTTTTAACATTTTTCCTTTTTTTGGGTTCCTTTTTCTTTTTTTTCTTTTCCCTCACAAATAGGAAGTTTGAGATTTAATTTGGATATTATGATCTTAATGTTCTTATTTTTATTTTTTAATTTAAATTTTTTTTCAATATTATCATTTAAGAAAATTTAATCAAATAAAATGTCTATTTTATTATATATAATTTACTACTTCAATTATTATTTTATTATCTAAAATTAATGTATCATATAAAATTGTATGAAAAATATAATAGTGAAGAATAAAAAAATATATTTTTTAATAAATATTTGAATTATAAAAATTAATAGGCAAATTTAGATATAAAAAAAAAGAATCTAATGCTTTTATGATTTTAGTGGTATACTAGTTAAGTATAAATAAAATTAATCACTATAAAATATTGTTTAATATTTATTCAAAAATTAGTTAAAATTAAATTAAAAAATTTAAAAATTGACAAATATTAAATAAATAAATATATATGTATAATGATAATAAATAAAAGGAAGTAAAAGTAAAAAGGAGGTACTTTAATACTAGAAGGTAATTAGTTTGATTTACGGCAAGAAGAAAGAATAAAAAACTAGAGGACGTGGATTAACCAAGGAGGCCGTGGGAACGTTGACCACGTGCTTTTCTGTGACAGTTCCGGCGAGCAGCCAAACGTTGACCTATCTAAACGTACATGTCTGAAAAACGTGACTACTATTATTCAGTAATATTTTACTTCTACTATCCAATCATCTCCATGTCCGTCCCAAAATGACTACAACTAATCTCCTCCTACTCTCTCTCCCGTCTCACCCCAACCTCACCAGCTTTACCTACCTCAATGTCAAACACCGCTCTCACTTCTCCACTACCCTCCCAAAACGCCGCCGTTCCTCTCTACTCCGGCCCCCCACTCTCATTTCTGCTAAAGCCGTCGAATTCAAACCTCGGTCGCCGGAATCTGAACAACCACAGCGAGGAGAACGCTCTTCTTCCTCCTCCCCCTCCTCGGTTCTCCTCGATGTCACCGGGATGATGTGCGGCGCCTGCGTGTCACGCGTCAAGTCGATTCTGTCCTCCGATGACAGAGTCGACTCGGCGGTGGTCAACATGTTGACCGAGACCGCGGCGATTAAATTGAATCCGGATGCGGAAGTTAGTGAAGACAATGCGGCGGAGGAATTTGCCCGGAAATTGACGGAGTGTGGTTTTCCGGCGAAGAGGAGAGTTTCGGGGCTAGGCGTGGAGGAGAAGGTGAAGAAGTGGAGAGAGAGTGTGGCGAGGAAGGAAGCTTTGCTGGTGGAAAGCAGAAATAGAGTGGCGTTTGCTTGGACTTTGGTGGCTTTATGTTGTGGATCACATGCTACTCATATATTGCATTCTCTTGGCATTCATATTGGTCATGGTAATTCATTGATTTAATTCGCATCTATATTTGAATTATGGAGGATTTGGAATTTGTGCATTTGAAATTTAAGTCATTAACGAATTTTCTAATTGTTTCTCATTGCCTTTTTTGGTTTCTAATTGATTTAGTTTGATCGTGGTTTTTAGGATCAATTTTTGAGGTACTGCATAATTCCTATGTGAAAGGTGGTTTGGCTCTGGGTGCTTTGTTAGGACCAGGTCGAGGTAAATTGCTACTTGTTAATCTTTTCTCATCAGAAAAGCTGGATTGTGGTCAGAATTTTATCTTTATACTTAATTTCTCTGTTTGGATTCATTTGAAACTATGTTAAATGTAGCATTGACATGAATGATAACAATAACCTTGTATTAATATGTGTTTGTAAACCTTAATACATTTTCACCTTTATTGAGAAACTGATAAACTAATTGGTGAAGCAAATTTGTAGACTTGCTTTTTGATGGTCTAAGGGCATTCACAAAGAGATCACCAAATATGAACTCTCTGGTTGGATTTGGGTCAATCGCTGCATTCATAATTAGTTCGGTGAGACTCTTTTCTTTTTCTTTTTATAAAAGAATATGTTCAATTGAGTTTCTATTGGGTTGCATGATTCTTCTTGCTTAGTTTTTTACACCATTGGATTTCTTCTCTCTTGTAGATCTCACTCCTTAACCCAGGACTTCATTGGGATGCATCATTCTTTGATGAACCAGTTCGTTTGATACTCACTCTTAATTTTTTATACTTATTTTTGATAAATAAAGGTTTCCTGTGTACTATTTTTAGCGTGCAGGTCATGCTTCTTGGATTCGTTCTCCTAGGACGCTCTCTAGAAGAAAGTGCAAGGATCAGAGCATCTAGCGATATGAATGAACTATTAGTAAGTGGGTAATATTTTAGAGAATCCCTGCAAAAGATAAGGAAAGAAAATTAGGGCTGGAACGAGTGTATTCTGCTTCATTAATCAATATATTTGGTTATTCAACATTGGGATGTATAGTTGATTGATTGTTTTGGTGACACGCATTTCCTGCTTTTTTATATTTCTTTTCGTACATGTGCGGCATCCTCTTGACGCCTCTTTGAATAATTTTTGACTTATTAAAAAAGTACATCTATATTGTTAAATCTAGTAGAACTTTTGGTTGTTTGTTTTTTATTTCTGTTAAATTTTATCTTGATCTCTATATTAGTTTCTGTAGAGTAATGGAATTGACTCTTGAAATTTCTATTAATTTTTTGAAATTTTTTCCTGATAGACTGCAAATGTGTGCCTATGCAGTCGCTGATATCTACTCAGTCGCGACTTGTGATTTCTCCCTCTGGAAGTGACTCCTCTGCTGATGTACTTTCCTCTGATGCAATTTGCATTGAAGTCTCAACTGATGATATTCGAGTTGGAGACTCACTGTTGGTGTTACCAGGAGAAACTATTCCCGTAGATGTAAGCAATTTGAATTCTCGTGCTGTTAATTTTATTTATTTATTTATGTTTTCTGTTTGCAAGTGTGGTAGGGAGTTTGGTTTGCTCACAAATTCCCAATTTAAATTTGTACACAGGGAAGAGTTCTTGCAGGTCGTAGTGTTGTGGATGAGTCCATGCTCACTGGGGAATCCCTTCCAGTATTTAAGGAAGCAGGCCTTTTAGTCTCAGCTGGAACAATAAACTGGGTACAATGCCAATGAAATATACATTACATTTTGAATAGAGACCTTCGTTGCATGAATTCAATTATCTGATAATATATAATCTGGCCTTTACTGATGGAATATATTAGAGTAAATTTCATTTTGAACCCCCTTAGAATACCCAATGTTTCAAATTGCACCCTACATTTTCATTTGTGTCAAACCGCACCTCTTTGCTATTATTTTTGTGTCATTTTGCATCCTCCGGACAAAAATCCGTCTAATCCCTTAACGCTATCTGACAGGTGTTTTGCACATGGGTTTCACTTGCAAAGCACATGTTAGACGACGTTAAGGGATCAGACGGATTTTTTTTAAAGGGTCCAGTTTGACACAAAAATAATACCTAAGAGGTGCGATTTGACACAAATGAAAATGTAGGTGCAATTTGAAACATTGGATATACTTAGGGTGCTCAAAATGAAATTTACTCAATATTATAATTTTTTCAGTAGTGAGTTACCTGTCTTAAGCTATATCTTTTAAAAAAATAAAAATAAATGTCTTGCGATCTTAAGCTTCAGCGAAGGTGGTGAACTGAAACTATTGATAAGTAGTGAGCTGAAACTATTTATAAGTAGTGAACTGAAACCATCTGATGCCACATATTTTGAAATAAAAAAGGGAAAAATAATTACGTTATTCACACAGTAAAAGCATGACTGCTATTTGCCTTAAATGTTCCAGTTCCATTTGCACATTCTAGGGAGAAAATTTAAAATTCTGCGAATGTTTTCTTTTATTGGCTTGGTAAATTTGTTTTTCTGAACAGTAGCACAATGGAAGATGGTATTATTATCATCATTTACCAATATTTGGCCCGCCCCCAACAGAGTTTGGAACATTTTGAAAATATAAATTTTTATAGCGTATCAGTTTGGTCTTTATTTGAGCATCTTTTAATTGCAAAAGCTCTTGCAATCGTCTTCCAGGATGGACCTTTGAGGATAGAAGCTTCTTCAACAGGCTCCAACTCAGTGATAACTAAGATTGTTCGTATGGTCAGCACTTGTCCTTTTATATGATAGACACTGTAATGGTTATTTAAGAAACATGATAAAGAATGAGGTTATCCCTGATATTCTTAACCGTGTCTTCCATCCCTGACTCTTCTACTATATGATATAGGCAATAGCTTTTAATATTTTAATGACTTCTCTTTTAAACTTTATAGGTTGAGGATGCTCAAGGTCGTGAAGCACCTATACAGAGGCTTGCAGATTCAATTGCTGGGCCATTTGTCTACAGTGTCATGACTTTGTCAGCGGCAACATTTGCTTTCTGGTATGCATTTAACTCTGTACTTTCTCCTTTTCTGCTGCCTCATATTTTAAGGCCTTGAAGCTAATAGTAAAACTAACTTGCCCAAAAAAAAAAAAAAAAACTAATAATAAAAACTAAAACTATTTATTACAGTGTTTGTTTTTTTCAATAATTAACTGAATTCACATTACTTTTAAATTTGGATTTTGCAATTTGTCTTTTAAAAGTCAAATCTACTCTTCTATTTTGAAACGGATGGGGTAATAGACTTTTGGGTGCTTCATGTATGTCTTTATCACTAATCCTTTATTACACTGATGATGAGGATCTTAATTGTTAGAATACCCTTTTCTGTCAAGTTCTATAGTTTGAAAAGATAATAAAGTTCTATTTTTGTTAAGGTACTATGTTGGGACGCACTTATTTCCAGATGTCTTGCTTAACGACATTGCTGGGCCTGATGGAAATCCTTTGCTTCTGAGCCTAAAGCTTTCTGTGGATGTCTTGGTGAGTCATGCTGCACTTTCTATTCATTCAAGAATATTATGACCTCAGCATACATTTTTGCTGCTTCTTTAAACTGCTTCCATTTTTTACTGGCTCCTACTAGTTGTTTGACAAAATATTAATTTATCGCTTCTTATTGGTGTATTACTTTCCATTCAAAGCATAGTCGTTATACTTTTCTAACTTTTTATTTTTTATTTTTTTTATAGTGAAAGTAACAAAATAAATCCAACCGCAGCACTGAAACACAACACATGCTGGATATAGAATAGATTTCTTTAGCTAGAGTAACCTTTAGTTTAAGAAATGGTTCTTTACATCATGAAGTCTGCATCCTTCTTGAAAACATTAAAGTTTGCTACGTATTTACATGTGGGCTATGCATTCCTCGCTAATTTTTTTGAAAATATTTCTTCCAGGTGGTATCTTGCCCATGTGCACTGGGCCTTGCCACACCAACAGCAATTCTTGTTGGCACCTCTCTTGGTACATCATCAAACCTCGTTTGCTTATTTCTTTCCTCAAATCAATTATGTCCTCGTTTAGCAACATACATATGTAAATTGGGCGCTTATTACTCCTAAATGTAAACAAAAATGGAAATCCCATACTTTAAAGCTGGCTAACATGCTAAGGTGATGGTGTACGCCTAACCCACTCTTCTTGGCACACTCTCAATTGACAAATAATTGCCGAGACTGGGTTTTGAACAGCATTCAAGCTCTACTTATGTAAGACACGTTACAAATACTATATTCCTAGGAAGCTCTAATTTCTACTGTGAGTGTAGGAGCGAAGCAAGGACTTTTAATTAGAGGAGGGGATGTATTGGAACGATTGGCAACCATAGATGTTGTCACTGTAGACAAGGTATCCTGTCTACTTTTATAAGAAACAACTTTGTAATTAGTGCTAATTGTAGTGTTCAATATAGTTCGAATTTGGTAGACATTAAGTCAGTCTTCTCAATGGCATCTAAAAATTAATGCATCTACATTCCTACTTTTTCAATTTACAGACCGGAACTCTTACTGAAGGAAAACCTGCTGTTACTGCCGTGGCGTCTCTTGTTTATGAGGAATCAGATATTCTTAGGTTTGCTGCTGCAGTGGAGAAAACAGCTGTACATCCAATTGCAAATGCTATTATTAGCAAAGCAGAATCATTAAATTTGAATATTCCCACCACACAAGGACAATTAGCTGAACCAGGGTTTGGGTCCTTAGCAGAAGTGGAGGGGAAATTGGTCGCAGTTGGCTCTTTGGAATGGGTTAATGAACGCTTTCGGGAAAAAAAGGACATGTCTTATATTTTGGGCCTGGAGCAATCTGTAAAGCATCAATTATCCGCTGGAAATTCCCAGTCGAATCATTCACAGACAGTTGTTTATGTTGGTAAGGAAGGAGAAGGTGTGATTGGGGCTATTGGAATATCTGATAATTTACGTCAGGATGCAGAATCTACGATACGAAGGTACTATCCTCTCCCATGCAGTGAATGTGTATTGAGCAAAATATATAATAAATAAATAAATGTGTCAAAAAATTTTATATTATTTTGATATGTTGTTAGACTACCCGCCTTACATTCTGAACTTGTTATTTTTTGCTTAAGTGATTCACATTATTAAGTTGTTTTTGTGTGAAGGCTTGGGCAGAAGGGAATTAGAACAGTGCTTTTATCAGGAGACAGGGAAGAGGCAGTTGCAACAGTAGCTAAGGCGGTTGGAATAGAAAGTGAATTTATCAATGCATCCTTGACACCACAACAGAAATCTGGTTGCATCTCAACCCTTCAAGCTTCTGGCCATCGTGTGGCAATGGTAAATACATTCCATTAAAGTACTTATTTCTCATCATTCTTTTTTCGTTTTCTTAAAAATACTTCTTAGTTCCCATTTTGGAGTGATATCAATCAGTCATTACGTAGTAATCAATTAACTCACACTCTGGTGGGTGAAAATTCGTACCACAAGAAGTAGAAAAGGCTACAGAATAACTACTTTTCTTCATGGGATTTCTTTTCAAACTTCTCCTGTAATTAACGTTCTAAATTCACCACTGACATGTATCATAACATTTTAAAGGTTGGTGATGGCATTAATGATGCACCTTCTTTGGCTCTAGCCGATGTCGGGTTTGCTTTGCAAATTGAAGGACAAGAAAATGCTGCATCTAATGCAGCATCAATCATACTTCTTGGAAACCGATTTTCACAGGTATATATATTTGTATTGCTATTTTGGTTATGATGACCACTTCATTTTTCCATTGATACCCTTTTCACCTCTTTTTGAATTTCAATGTCCATCATGAGTTTGCTGTTTTCAATTATTTACTTCATTTACTTTTGATAAAGAATAGGTTTCTCTTTGAAAATAAATGTATTAAAAATATATGACAGTTTCTCCTTCCAAGGTCATGTTAAGTTGGCCCCTAAGAAAAGAGAGCGGAAAGTAAATACCAGTAAAGAAATTGCTTTCTTTGTCTCAATAAAAAGTGCCTATATACAGGTTTTTAGTGGGAAAATATCATATGTATCCCTCGGTGTTGTTTTTGTAAATATCATGTGCTTGTTGAATTTCTCTGTGGTAGGTGGTTGATGCACTTGATCTTGCACAAGCAACAATGACAAAAGTTCACCAGAATTTGTCGTGGGCAGTAGCATACAATGTTGTTGCGATTCCCATTGCAGCTGGTGTACTTCTTCCTCGTTGTGATTTTGCCATGACACCTTCCCTTTCAGGTGAGTGACATTTAATAGTTGTTATATTTTTATTTTTGGGAAAATGTTTTTATTCCTGTTAATAGTCCTATAATGTGTGTATTTAAAAGGAAAAAGATAAATCATATGTTAATAATACAAATTATTGGATATTAGTCGTGTTGTTCATTATTTATTTATTTTGGTAATATTGTTGGTTATCCTTGATAAGCTGAAACTTGACTGCGTTTGTTAAGGTGGGTTAATGGCGTTGAGCTCAATATTTGTTGTCAGCAACTCACTGCTTATACAGTTCCACGGACCTCAGAGAAAACTCAAACAAAGGCACAAATCTAACCCCTCGAGTTAGTTCTATGTATATATGCTTTTATAAATAAAACTATAAGAATAACTTACCCGCCCCTCCACTTATAACTTCTTCCCTCCTTTTTTATGTAACTTGGTATAATTTGTATCTGTTGTACGTGTTTGTAATCAGTGAAATATAAAATATCTAATACCTTCCTCTGTTTTTTTTTTTTTTTTTTTTTTGCATACAATAAATGAAAGTGTGTGTGTGTGTGCAAATATTCCGGGTTATTGTTTCATCATTCTTAAGAGTGTATAGCCGTGCACATTTGAAATGAAATGGATATAACTCAAATTTTACAAAAGAATAAAAACTACATTTTTTTTTTTTTTTTCGGTCTATTTCAAAATCAAAGTTACATATCTTTAGTTTCTAACTATATATTGTTCTCAACATGCCAAATTATATTTCAAATTATATTTAAAGTCCCTTGAGTACTACCATACCAATATGTTATTACTACTGCATTTGTCGCTAATGTTGTATATTTGTAAAAATATTATTTTTAGAAATTGTCGTGAATATATCTTCAGCCAAAGCAGCAAAACTTGAGCATAAATACTCGAACGCATACTCCGCATGAGGCAGCCCAAACGGCAAAACTTGAGCATAAATACTCCAATGTACAAAAGTATAAATCATAATGCATCATGTCACCTAGATTAAGAGCCCAAGCGAATCAAATTATTCGGACTTTATACGAGTTGTTTAAGTTAAAGTTCGATTTGTTCGACGCAAAATATATATCAACAAAATATCATTTTAAAGTTCCGATTATTTAAGTTTTTTAAATTTATTTTCTTTTTTTCTTTTTTATTTGCTTATTAATATTCAAGTAAAAGTGCCACTTACTCGGAATTGATTCATGATAGCTCGTAAAACGAGCTTTATTTAATTTAGATTTAATAAAATTATACGTGTCAAATTTTAACAAGACGGTAGTTGATGTATATCTCTATTCATATGTTTCTAAACTTAAAATGCATGCAAGAAATATAACAAATGAAATAGTTATTTATAGCAAAAAAGAAAAAAATAATAATAAAACCAAATCAAAATATTTAACAAGATGACTTAATATTTGTGTAAAACATGCTCTTATATTTTATGGACTCATAATTAATCCATTTATTCTAAACTAAATTATTACATGTCGAATCTCTTGGTCTAGTTACAACATTGTTGAGAGGAGATTAGTGAGAAGTTGGCTAGTTGGGGCGAAGCATATTTGAAGGCGAAGTCACCATTAGCAGCAATATTTTTCAGAATACGACATTGGTTGCCCGCTTGCAAGATGATTGTAGTGTTCAAAAATTCGTTAGAAGCAAACCCGGGGCACGATAATACTACGTTGGTTTGATAACAATTAGGAGCAGATACTCCATTGTGAACTGTCACAGTCCATTCAAGAATGTCGCCCTGACCTACTTGTTCAGGAGTTTGTGCCACAGTAACCCTAGTACTCGGGTAACATTGAAGCGGTGGTGGTGGACTTGCCGCCATTGGAATATATCGGAGACTACTACTACTACTACTACCTGCATGTCACATGGATTAACCAGAAGAAGAAATAGTCATAATTATATACTGCTTTTTAATGGACTTTCCCCAAATTTGTTAACGAAAAGAAGACAGAGTAAAAAAAAAAAGAAATTGAAGCTTTAAATTTAAAATTAATAATTTAACATATTAATTAAAAGTCTCAAACTCCTATTAAACTTTGTAAGTATATTTTGATGTAAGTTAATAATAATTAATCCCATCACGTACATATATTTGTAAGGCATAGAATAAAATTTAACTTTTAAAATATTCAATTTGACATAAAATTCAAATTAATTCAATATTTACGGGATGGAGGGAGTATAATGATGCATATTTATATAAATATATAATAGTAACAATTACCTTATGGTGCGGAGATCCATAAAATAAAGAAGAGAAGGCGCATACAACAACAGTACCTACCTTCGTTTAGGAGAGCAAGAAGTAGAAATGGGAGAATCTTGAACTTGATCATGGCATCGGCTATTGAATGAACCTATTACTAATATTTTGCTTCTTAATTAATTAGTCTTTCAATACCCCCCTCACAATGAAGAATGCATGACTCAACCTCTCGTATTAATATAGTATGAAAAGGGTACTATTTCACTCAAAAAAAAAATTTATAATAATAAAATATATATATATATATATATAGCTTATTTTAGAATATATTATAATTTATTTGTTATTAAAAAAAATTTGAGCTAACAAAATATTTATCGGCTAATTTTTTAAAGTAAATTGATAATATTGTTATATTTAATTTATAAAAAAAAATAAATTAATAAAATAATTATTTTAAAGTAATTGATTTTTGAAAATAAACTATAATCAGTTTCAATAATTGAAACCAAACAAGCATACAGATAGTCAACCACCTTAATATTCACCATACAAAATTTATTCAATAATTTGGATTCATCACGATCTGTTATTTATTTGACAGATGATAATGAATTTAAATTATTAGATACACTTTTGAACATTACAAAATTAAAAATTAAAATGATTCATTGCAGTTTAACAATTAAGTTCTGTCCTATATTCCACATATATATATATATACACAAACCAAACTTGTGAGCAACGCCTCATATGATATCGGACTATCATTTAAACAAAAATTTAATGAACTTTCAGAAAGAACAATTCATTAACGATAACCACTAAAGTAACCCTGACAATAAAGGAGAAAACGAAATTTTATACTCCGTCTGAAAATGATAATCAATGACTTCAATTCGCACGTGAAACAAAATGTTGAGTAGTTGGCTAAAAGATATTTTAAATTTTGTGTTTTTATTATTTTTGGACACTGAATCATGTCAAAAAAAATTTTTAATCGAACTTCAATGTTCATATATTTTTAGAAATTGAATTTTCCGATAAATTAAAATTTAATTTTCTCCTGAAAGTTCAAAATTTAATTGCAGTGTGAATTTTTTAAGAGGCATATTTGTCTTTTGAGGGCACTATGGTAATTTTGCACTAAAAACATACTTAATCTGATCCATCTCACCATAAATTTTGTTCTCCAACTCTATTGAAACTCTTTTTGCCCTTCATTCGGCGAAAATTTTAAACTTTATGGTAAAAATTTAATTTTAACTTGTCGGAAGGTTCAATTTCTAAAAATATACGAATATTGAAATTTGATTTAAAAAAAAAATTGTCATTATTTATTGTCTAAAAATAATAAAAACATAAAATCAAAAATACATTTTAGTAGTTCGACAACGGACAGACGAACGAAAACTACAAAACTTGTCTGAGTGGGATTTAAAAACTTGGCTCGACCCATGTAGTGGCAGCAATACGATTAAATAGATGATGGTTGAATAGAGGCTCAATGGTTTTGTCAGACAAATTATAAATACCCATATCCTCCTTACCCCCTCCTCTCTTAGTATAGAAATATTCATCACATCAGCAAAGTATATGCAGTTAGGTTTGATACAACTATCCGAAGATGACTCGATCAAAAAAGATGAATTGTAACCCAGAAATGCTGATTTAGTACCCAATGGGTCAACCCTCGACCCATCCATTAAACCACCGCTTTAAATCCAACTCAAAAACTTGGAACCCCTTGATCATGTCATCGAAGCCTCTCCATTCTTCACGGCCAATGAGCAACAATTAATCATCCTTGTACTCTAGTAAAAACAATAGTGTTCGCAACAATCTAGGAGTAAAATTACGAATCTGCCACGGGATTCTGAAAATCCACATCAATTTGAAACAATCGACCCATATAGTTTTTCATATTCCGCTAGTCCACGGTCACTTACACCGTAAAGCTTTCCTTGGTGAAAAACAATCATGAAAGTTACGATTTGACAAATCATATATAACAATCTGATAGATATCGTCTCAAATTAGGGTTAGTGTTAGAGTTTTCACCTTAATTCTAATTAGGGCAACTTGGCAGCTCAATTGATCAGTCATCCTCAAGGCTCGGCGACCCGCTTTCCCCAAAGAAGGATCGAGCTCGGCTCTGGGCACCCAGAAAGATCAAGTTCAGCCATCGGCCTCCGAAGAGTCTTGCATCCGCCTCAGTCCGGCCGGACCATTGCCGTCAGGGACTTTCAAACTATGCGCCTTAAGCCTAGGCCTTCCCAGATAGCAGGCACAATCCACCCCATCGATTGGGTTTGACTCTGTCTGGTTCGGTTCCAGCAGCCCAAAGACCATAAAACAAGTCTCCAAGCAGCGTCCAATCGACCGCTTAACACCTGCAACCTGTCAACTCAAAGGAGACGAGCCATACCTGCTGTCAACTCAAAACAAGTGCACCATACCTACTTTATCGGGCTGCGGGTCAAGGCAAAGTCTACATATACAACCTCATTTGCACAAATGGGAAATCTGAAAATTCAACAAAAAATAGCCCAAACTCTACAAAAATACAAACTCACCGGTAAACCTCACTCTCTCATACTTAATACTTAGATTACTACCTTAATCTCAACTAACTTAAGCATGAGGAATAAACTTCCGTGTCGCCCGTGTTTCAGGTGAATCTGCTTCAGTCGACGTGTGCCCAACTAGAAACAAGGTTTGAACTTGATCAAATGTCGGATTAGTCCCAACACAATCCATATGACATCTCAGGGCCTGCAAAACCCTAACTGCCCGAAGTCTCCATAAATTACAACTACAGAAAAGTCTGATGTAGACCGACAAAGGATCGGACGAAAGGAGAACCTTACGGATGAAACGCACCTTGTGTCTTGAGTAACCTGGTAAAGCATGGAGATCTGGGAGAGAGATTTGACGGTGTGTATGCGGATGAATGAGTTTCGCTTCAGTTTTGTCTTGAGAGACTGTAAACAGCCACCTGCGCGAAGATAACCATATCATTTCGCTGGCTTCGGGTAGATATAACTTTTGAATCACGCCACCGTTTGATAGGTGATAGAAAGACCGCAGATTGCCATCATCCTTATTATCGACGGGAAGAATTAAAGTCGGCAGCAGCAGACTGCCAGCATTTACAAACCCTAGGGAAATTGATCAAATCCTCGTAATAACTTACTTTGTTCTCAATTTCTATCAGTAGATCCCGCAAAAGTTTAGACCAATCCGACATGGTTGTCTGGAGAGACCAACGTTGCTTGGAGACGAGGATTATAATGGGATTATATATATATGCACCTGATTTCTTGATGTACACGGCAGTAGAATCAGAGTCGGTCCAATCAATTACTGATAGGCTTATATATTTCTGACAGCTTATTTGAAAATAATTTATATTTTATTTATTAAATTAAAATTTTTTAAGTTAAAAAAATATTTATTGATTAATTTTTTAAAATAAATTAATAATATTGTTATATTTAACCTATAATTTTTTTTAAATTAATAAAAAAATTTAATTTTTAAATAATTAATTTTTAAAAATAAATTATAATCAGTTCCAATAATTGGAACCAAACAAGCAAATAATATATTTTTTTATAGTTTTATTTTAGTTTTAAAATCAATCCAAAATATATTGAAATTCATTGAATATATATATATACACACACACAAAACAAAAGATTACACATGCATATAATACCAACAATAATCTTCTATAATAAATATAATTAACTAGAAAAATTCTTTTGGGATCAGGACTTTCTTGTGCATACCAAAACAATAGTGGGTAAGGAATAATTTTATTCCTTTCAAGGACCTTTAGCTGTTATTCCTTAATTCGAATAATTTAAAATTAAATACAATTTAGGAATAATTTATTAAAATACAAAGAAAATGAATAATTTAATCATTTTGGGTAGGGGACCTCTCTTGGGCTAAGGCTCTCACCATCATGCCTTGAATACTCAGAACTAAAATGAAAGTTGTACACTTTTTTTCCTACAACTTTTGCAGTATCTTCCTTTCTAGGATGTTTTACAATTTTCGTAACATTTATTTTTTTTAAGAAAGTTAAATATTAAGAAACGACTTAATTGTCTTTACAGTTTATATTTTAAGTAGATATATTAGTCGACAATCATTATTAGTATATATATTTTTTCTTTTTTACTCAAAATATATTTTACTCCACCAATACAAAGTACAAGAGCAATTTTGATAATTTTTTGTAGTCAATTTTAATTCTTGACCAGTCCATAGCGGATACCTTAATCCATACTTATTTTGTGAAGAGGTCGTTTGATTTGGTTGTGTTTACTCACATTCGAAGACAAGCGAACGGAGTTGTTCATGAGCTAGCTAGCTAGTTTAGCTTGTTCGATTTAGCGGGATTCTGACTTATTAATGCAATTATAGCCCTTTCTTTGGGAACCTTT
>JAUMHB010060956.1:0-14687 GCA_032359685.1 Pittosporum tobira
TTTGTAAGTTATGAAATTATTAATAAATTGACAACTCAAGTCAGGGTGTGGATGCCCAGATTTGGGGGTGTCACACTTGGTGAGTAATACAAAGGAAAATTGAGTTGAAGGTAATTTATGTCCAAAAAATGGAGAAAGTACAAATTAAAAACTTATTGACTCTGTGAGTTTTAAGGTGTTTGTACTTTTGTTGAGAATTAGTTCTAAAGTCCGGCGTTACCCGAGTTAGATGCAAATATTTAATAATATATCATAAAATAAAAATAAAAAAATTAAATTCTCGTATTAATTTTTTTTGAGTCAATGAATAAGTACATTTTAAATTTCTAAATAAGTTGGATATATTGATAAATTTTTTAAATACAACATTTTATTTTTTTATCAGTTCTAAATAGATATATCACATCTTAATTTTCAAAATAAAAAAATATATACTACCTTTAAATATATATAATTTTTTGTCATATTTTTTTTTATTATTATTTAACTAAAATTAAATTATTATATTATTTAAGTAACATGGACTTATGTATGAATGCAATAAAATTATACTTAATAGATAATTTGTTGGGAAGATAAAGAGTCTATGCATTTAACATTGTGTTATTAAATTTATAAAATATAATTATAACTTTAAGTGAGTGGATTAGTGAGTCACATGGAATAGTCATTTTTGCCCTTACTAAGTCACTAATTTGTGTTAAGTTGAAGGACAAATATGTCTAAAAAGTAAAGTACAAACCAAAAAATAGAATGACTCGGTGAATTTTTATGTGTTTGTGTTTTTATATAGATACATATTGTAAGAACTCAATATTTTTAACATGTTATGAAATTTATTTACCTTAAACAGTATGATATTTTTGGGATAAAATAAACTATAAGGTGCTAAATGCAAATATTATTTCTCGACAAAAAATATTTAAGTTGACGCCAGAGAATATTTGTTACCGTACTGTGCGCCGCATAACGACAAAATATTAGTGAACCCCACAACAGAATATGTGTGGACCCTACTAATATTTGTCAGACGACTTTTGAACCACCATAGTCAATAATTGTTGGTCTGTCACTTTCTACAATACTATTACTCTGACAAAGATTGTAACACTAATATGAGTAATAGTAAATGTTGATGTATCTGATAAATAATTTTCTACGGTCAGTATCAGTGGTTTTAAATATCTGCAACAGTATTGGAAACAATTATCAAATATATTAAAGTGTAGTATAGTTGGATATATGAGGGTAACTGTGTGATAACATAGCTGTTAAATAAGAAATGACTTTAGGAGTCAGTGGAAGAATTATTAAATTTACTGTATAAGATACTTATGAAGTGCTTGAAGAATTATTAGTAGAAAAGACTGAAATATGTTATACTAGTGGGGTATGAATTTTAATTAATAAGTGACTAATTTTGAATAAGTGGAATAAGTTAATTAATGGACAGTTGAAATTAATATTTATATGAGTAAGTTTTGATAAAGATTGAGTGGTGAAAATTGTTACAAGTTATATAAAATAGCTATGTGATAGAATTTACGTTAGTTAGAGTATAAGAGACATTTGGTGTACGAAGCTTCTCGGGAAAGAATTGAAATTTGGAGAAGCTTTGAATTTTGTATAAAGCATGAAACAAAGTTTTGGCGTTTCATTTTAATAAAGCATAAAATGAGGTTTTGACATTTTATTATTATTTTTCATACAACATGAGATACGTTTTGATACTTTATGTTCATAAAGCAATAAAAATGAGTTTTTGGTTAAAAAATATGTGAATCATGAATTATGTGAAATAGGTATAAGTTTTGAAAAATTTATAGTAAGGATGAGAAGTTTGAAAATACTAAATGATAGAACCAAAAATTTAAAAATTTGTTAATTGTTTATAAAAAATAATAAAAAAAATTCTTGGAGAAGTGTTGAAAAAATTATATTATAAGTACATGGATTTGGTAGAATTTTGCACACCTTGCTATATTCTCTTCAAACTATATTGTGAGCGTTTTTTAGAGTACTTCTAGAGTGTTGTTAAAATTATTTTGCAACGAATTCAAGTGGTATTACAAGGAGTTTTCAGGTAATACTAACTTTATGTTTTATATTTGACGAAATAATATTAAACATATATTATACATTCATACAAACTTACAAAGTACATTTATAAAACCATATTATATAGAAGAAGTATTCTTTTCAAGATTTATATAAAGTTTCAACTTTTACGCTTCCGCAAATATTTTTGAAGTTATTATAAAGTTTTGAATATGATTATTAAATAATACAAAATTATTTAATATTATAAATTAGTGTTTGACAAACTTGTAAAACCATGGTCAACATATATACTTAAATATATTTTCATCATTGATTATATTATAATATGCAAAATGATTTATAGGTCAACTACTCCTATGAAGACATTACTTTTGGAGTACGCGTTAAGGTAAAAAATATTATCTTTTGACTTCCACTGGAAGGAATATCCTTTGACCTTTACGTTATGCTATAATTTCCTCTTGAATAGATTCTTGTGACTGGAAAAACTTTATTCAGTTTTGAAACTCTTGAGAACGAGTATTATATTTGACATTGAACATATGTTAACAATTTGGACGTATATGGACAATTTGATTGTGATTAATTGTTACTGCTCATTGAGTAACAATAATTCATAAATTCATTGATTCTATCTTATTGATATTTGGTTACTTTCGTTACAGACTTTGAAAGTCTCATCTTAATTATTTCAGTGATCATTAGGTTTCGAATTCATATTGATTGTGGGTGCCTTAGCCTGAGTAGCAAGGGCGTACAGATATCATATTAATGGCATGTATGGCAGAATTGTTAAATTTATGATTGTTTTTGGCCGGGGGAAAAGACGTGTGATATTGGTGACGTTTACCTATATGGTAAAGTCACGTATGCTGGCATGTCCAATAATGATATCCTGATTACTGTTTAAAGAATGGAGAATTTAGACATTCATAACTGCTTTATTTTCTTACTAACATTTTTCATGCGGTTACATTTGACAGTATTTCATATGTCTATGTTCTCATTTACACTCAATTTGTTGATTTATAGGGTTAATGATAGCTTTCTTTGTTTCAGTTATCATTAGTCATGGTATTTCTTATTGAGTTATTTGAGCTCACCCCTTTACTTCATATTCCTTTCAGGTGCAGATAACTGATAGCGGGGTTATTGGAGGAAATGAACTAGAGGTCCAGTTGCTTAGATGTTTCTGCTGCGTACTATTGGCTAGAAAAATAAGTTGTGTAAAGAACGTTGTATAATATTTTTTTTAGTATAATAGGTTGTACCTTATTATAACATTGTGTACTTTAAAGTTTTGTGTATTTGTAAGTTATGATGTTATGAATAATTTGACAATTCAAGTCAAAGTATGAATGTTCAGACTTGGGGGTTTCACACATATAAATATATAGATATAGATATAAAGAGGCTATAAGCCTTTAAAAAATAAATGATCTCTTTAATATGATAAATACTTAGTTAATGGACTCGATATTGAGTCAAGCAAAATACCAACTATGCCCTTAGTGAATAGTACAAAGAAAAATTGAGTTGAAAGTCATTTATGTTAAAAAGATGGTGAAAGGACAAACTAAAAACTGAGTTCATTATGTGAATTTTAATGTGTTTGTGTTTATATATATGTATATATAGATAGATAAATAGATTAGAGAGATTTAGCTTATCTTACAATTAATACTTCGTCCCAATTTAAACATTCTACTTTTGTTTTAGAGTGTCTAGGAAATTTAAGCATTTTTAAAATATATTTATATATTATATTTTGAAAATATTTGTATAAATATTAATATATTAGATAATTATATTTTTTGAATGTCTTAAAATTCGTGTTAAATGTTATTAAAAAATTAAAACTTTTATTAAAATGAAAGTAGAATATAAATTTAATTATAAAATTCTGAACATATTATCATATAATATGCCAACTAATTATGAGTATATATTCTAAGGACTTGTTTAAGAATACATTATGTTGCATATTTTGAGATGAAATATTTTTGGTGAGGGAAAAATAATGAACTCGTTTTCATCTAGATGGAATAGGTACACATGAATGTTTTAATAGATATATTTAAAAAATAAATTGATTTTTTTGGGCTTTTTCATAACAGCTTTGAATCACAAAATAAAAAATATTTATTTAAACTTCAACTACATAAGTAATCAAAAAGTGCAATTTAAGGATAATTTTTCATAATGATCAAATTTAAGTTCTAATAGTAATATATATATATATATATATAACACAAAAAATTAACTTGTATTAAAATTGCTTATAGGACAAATTATTTAATGTCTGTTTTTCATATGTTAATAAAACACAAACAAATATACAAATACTCTTTCCATTCTAAAATTAGAGATATTTTGAGTTATATTAAATTAAGTTTGTGAAATTTTAAATTGTAATATAAAGTAGAGATACTTTTGAGTTTATATAATTTATAATATTAATTAAAATAAATAAATTTATTTAAAATTTAAAATTTTACAAATATTATATATATATATATACACACACACACACACGCGCACGCACACATATATACATATGTATTTTTAATTATAAAACAGATAAAATATTAAATTTAAAATACTTTTAAGCCATTGAAACTCATCATCAAAGGACTCATGCTAACATAAGTTTATAAAATTTTAAAATTCTTTACCCAAAAAAAAAAACAAATTAAATATTACCGGATCTCCAATTTATATTTGTGAAACGGAAACCGTATTTAAAAGTTAAGACGACCATTCTTCTCAACCGCCCAAACATCCCCCAATTGAACACGGACACCGGCCTCCTTGCCTCGACCAACCAAATCCAGTTGCCGCCGCTCAATTCAAGGCGGCAACAGCGCTCTCAATCTACTGAAAATTCCAATTTCGGCGCTTCTCAAGGCGGCGCCACCGCATTAACCTCTCTCACGACGTATACGTTTGTCAACTCTTCGCTCTTAATGGCGCTTCCCTCTGGTTTTTGAAGGTGCCTTACACAAATCTATTTGCTTTTTTTCTATTTTGAAGAATTACTCATTTAGAGTCCCGATTGTGTTGTAAATCCCTAAACTTTCTGGAGGAATTTAAGATTCTACTAATGTTATGATATATTCAATTGTTTAAATGTATTTATTGATGTTTTTAGGTTGGTTATTTTTAATTGGTTGGTAGTAAACTGTTTTTGAATTGTAGGCTATAGCATAATCTGCGCTAGCCTAGTGAGTGATGGAAGAGCCTGGTCAGCTGAAACGGGTCTTCATTGATGCTATGGCAGGAGCGGTTTCTGGTGCTGTATCTAGAACCGTGACATCGCCTTTAGATGTCATTAAAATCAGATTCCAGGTTAAATTTTGAACTCAACTCCTGTTTAAGCCAAATCTCATTTTGTTGCTTTATAATGATAATTGATTGGAAATGTTTAAATAGTAAATCTATAAAGCTTACATAGGTTGATTATATTCTAGATGTCTAGATGCCATACGAAAAATATCCTTAGGATTGAGATTTATGGAGGTTTCAGTTGCCCTCTCAACGTAAATTTAGAATCTCTAATGTCCCCGATTTTATGTGAAAATAAACTTGGATTTGTAGTGTCATCAATGATAGGCCTGAGCCATAAAAAGTTGTACACGGTGCTTCTCTAATTATTAGTCACGATTATTGGCTTTTAATGTTACACAAGCATCAGGACTAATGAACAAGTCTACTTGCTACTGTGAATACATAATGTCTTATAACACAGAGATACCTTCTGACAGCAAATGTGCCATTGTCTTAACAGCCTCCAATACTATCTCGTTCTTAAAATCAAAGTTTAGGATACTACTCCATCCAAGAGTATACATTCAATGGCTACAAGAATAGTTAGAATTACATTTATGGGGTAAACACTGATACCTGTCAAAATTTCTAATCAGCATCTACAAAGAACAAATAGCTTGCATTTAGCATGTTAATCTTGCTATCTTAATGAAGATAACCATTTTTGTGGGAATATCGTGAGGTTAAGTCATCTGGTAAATTTATTGCTGAGCTGTTACTTTATCTCAGTCAGTAGGCCGATATATATATATATATATATATATATATATATATATATATATTCTGGGGAAATAACCATACTCTGAATCAAAAGTTTTTTATGCATGCCGACAAGTTAAATTACATCGAACCATTCAAGCAACTATCAATTATTGTTATATGTATGTTGGTGAAAGTGATGGACTTTCTAAATCTGTCAGCTCCAGGAGATTGTATTTTGTGTGTGCTGCTTGGTCAGTTTATAAGTAGTCGCTGATGCATGGTTATAGAGCACAAGCAAACCTGCTGCACATCAAAATATTGAATCAGACTTAATAAATCTATCTTTGGTTGCTATTGTAGGTTCAATTGGAGCCCACTACTATGTGGGCCTTGCTTCGCAAAGATGTGTATGGAACTTCAAAATATACTGGAATGTTGCAGGCAGGCAAGGATATCTTTAGAGAGGAAGGTCTCCCGGTATTACGTCTGTAAATCCACAGCTTTTAGGGCTCAAATTCATATTAGAAATTCGTTGCAACTTATCCATATTAAATGCTAATTGGTTCTTACAGGGATTTTGGCGTGGTAATGTCCCAGCACTTCTCATGGTTATGCCATATACAGCCATACAATTTACAGTGTTGCACAAATTGAAAACCCTTGCAGCCGGTTCTTCGAAAACAGGTTTGTAATTCTTCGGTTGAACTTCATCTTCATTCTTCAAGAGAGATTATTTTTTGTCATCTGTATGGCTGCATAGTTAGGAGTGTGCTGATGACAAAACTATCGTTCTAATATTTTCTTTTTGGTCGCTCACATCCTGGTTCATTTTATGTGATACAGAAAGTCACATTCATATAAGTCCGTACATCTCTTACGTTAGTGGGGCTTTAGCAGGCTGCGCAGCTACAGTTGGATCATATCCATTTGATCTTATAAGGACTATTTTAGCTTCACAAGGGGAGCCAAAGGTATGCTCTTTCTATTCTATTTGAAATTTAAAACTAATAACTAATCATAAAGTCATCACTGTTTTAGCTTCCTCCCCTTTTTATATGCTCTTTTATGAATCGAAGGAGTCTTGGTCTTGATTGCAGCATGTTTGTCCAGATGACTTAGAGGAAATAAGTGGACAACTGTAGTTTATGAACTATTTTAAACTATTAAGAGAAATATAGTATCTTTCAACTTAATGACGAGTTTAGAACACCTGAAGGATTTGTTTCCATATGATTTAGTGGTACATGGACAATAATTAAATTTGGAATTGACTTGTCGATGCCAAATCAAACACACCCGGATCTTGATGTTTAATTTACAGGTGGCTTATACAAGTTAGGTTTACAATTTAGCCTGCCCAAAATAGTAAGAAGTAGGCTCTTAGGATTGTATCTTCGACTTTATTAGATGTCTATATTCTTTGAGATGCAAGCCTTTTAGAGATGCTATTCTTCAGATATTCTGTTAAGGTTTTTAAGGGACTAGCATGACTTACTTGCATACAGGTGTACCCAAACATGAGGTCCGCACTAGTTGATATACTCAGAACTCGTGGTTTCAGAGGTATGTATGCCGGCTTGTCACCTACACTGGTTGAGATAATTCCTTATGCTGGCCTTCAGTTTGGAACATATGATACTTTCAAGCGCTGGGCAATGGTAAGGAGGTGGCCTTTATATGTGTATTTGTTTGTTGTTGGTTGTTCTCTGCTTCTATCAGTGATAATGATGGATG
This sequence comes from Pittosporum tobira, assembly GCA_032359685.1. NCBI lineage: Eukaryota > Viridiplantae > Streptophyta > Magnoliopsida > Apiales > Pittosporaceae > Pittosporum > Pittosporum tobira. Next base: position 7,825 of record JAUMHB010060956.1, read on the forward strand.
ATGAATATGGTAGATGAAATAATTTGTTACAATATAAATGAAAGACTAATATAGAGGGAGGCATGCATTATGATTGGGGATAGAACATCTTTCTCTAAAGTATCTAGCGTTCTAAATATGGAATCTGAACTACCAAAATTTTTCTATTGGCAACTTTGCCCAAACATGTGGAAAATAATAAGCATCTCCATTGTGTTGCTTTAATGTTTAAAGATTCTAATTATGTAAAGAAATGGTAATCACTTTGATTTAATTTGTGTTTTATTGATTTAGAATGTATATAATTCACTGATAAAAAGTTCATAATGTTGTTGCTTTAGTACTCCCTCCGTCCCAAAATAAGAGAGCGTTTTTGAAATCCTAAGTTTCAAATTCACATGAATTCATCAAATTTTAATCAACGCATTTGATTGTTGTAAACTATCTGAGACGTTTACTCAGTTCAACATTTGTTATTTTTAATGATATAAATGAATCACATCAATAATTAAATCTTACGATTTCATGAATTGACCCTTAAAATTTGAAAACAATCTCTTTTTTGGAACTGAGGGAGTATGTATTTTCATATGCAAACTAAAACAAGGTATTCTTTTTGAGCATGACTGATAGAGTTTACTGTGTTCTCTATAGGCTTGGAACAGATCAAGATCTTCTGATGCAAGCCAAGCTGATGATCTGATTTCTAGCTTCCAGCTGTTTCTTTGTGGACTAGCTGCTGGTACATGCGCTAAAGCTGTCTGTCATCCACTTGATGTGGTCAAGAAGAGGTTCCAGGTGAGTTTTTGAAGTAATATTGATATCTTTGTAAAAGACAAATCAGTAGTAATAAATTGGTTTTTTCACTTTGCTTCTTGTATTTGATTACTATATATTTATATTCCCTCCATCCCAAAATTAGAGATAGGCTTGATATTTTCAGTCAATTTGTGAAATCCTAAATTTCAAATTCGATATGAATAATTTCATTTTAGTACATAACAATTAAAATTATTTCAAACTAAAAAGTACTACTAATTACTACTCAACTTCATTCTAAAATTAGAGATGTCTTAATAAAACAACGGTTTTGTTAGACAATTTTTTATTTACAATACTACCCCCAAAAAATAAGAGGGAAACGGAGAGGAAGGCATAAGTGGGTGGGCAGAAGGAGAGCAAGGCTTGAGTGGGTGGGTCTTGTGAGGAACGATGAAAGGAGAGGTGAGAAGAAGAGAGGGCAAAATAAGAACTACGTGACCTAGTGTTCTAAAATAGAAAATTATCTCTAATTTTGGAATGCACGAAAAAGGAATAATTATGTCTAATTTTGGAACCGCGGGAGTATGTTTTTTGAAAACAATACTTAAAATGAATTCATATTGGTCTGAATGTTGGCCCACATCCAGCTAAAATATGTCAACTGTTTGGACAGATCGAAGGACTACGAAGACACCCTAGATATGGAGCTCGGGTTGAGCCACAAGCATATACAAATATGGTTGATGCCCTTTCTCGAATTTTGCGAATGGAAGGTTGGGCTGGGCTTTATAAGGGTATTGTCCCCTCAATTATCAAGGCTGCACCTGCTGGTGCTGTAACATTTGTTACTTATGAGTTTACAGCGGACTGGTTAGAGTCCGTTTTGACTTGAGGCTGGCACGCGTGTTCACCTTGTTTTGGTTTTGGTTTTGTTTTGCTTTAGCTTCGTTCTTTTTTGTCTTCTACGTATATTTGCAAGGCCCAGGAAAAGGGCTGATTTTATAGTTATAAATTTAATCCTCCTCTCACATGCCACAATTTTGTAGTTGTAGCTTTAATGAAAATGTGCAAATTGGGAGTTATCTCCAGTGCACGTTAGTTTTTTAGCAGCCGAATACAAGTTTCACGAATGTATTATGTAAATGGCAGAGTGCAATTACCAATACGTTTGCATTAATAATCTTTATTTATTTATTATTTATTGGGACATTCATGATCTTTTTATTGTTTTCTATATTATTTTTTTATTTTTATGTTTAGAAACAGAGATTAGGTTGCAAATTGTACTGAAGGGTATAGGATTGGTTTTTTATGCAGAAGACCATTTTCTAATGCTGTTCCATTCTTTCAAAATAGGACTAATCTGTTTCAATTGACCAAGCTAGAATGAAAAGAGGTATCATTTTGATTATCTTTTCCCCGATTACTAGTTAAAAGTTATTATTATTATTGTTTTTTTGTTGCCTCACTTAAAAAGTATAATACATTTTTGAAAAGACGAAAAAAATAAAATATGATGGGCAATATTTAACATACAATAGCAATCAGGACCAAAAGCAAGATTCTTTTGAAGTCAATTAATTTAAAACTTTTGTAAAGTGAAAAGGTATAAAAAAATTATTTTTTTGTATTTAGTAAAAGTAATAAATGTCGTAATCATCTTTAACTATGGTTACAAAATTTGGCATGTTCAAAAGTTAAGCTAAATTATATAGCTATTAAAGAAATTCGCATAATTGTATTCACTTAAAAAAAGTTTAGTGTTTCTTTTATAATTGTAGTAGCGCAAGTATATGTAAAACGATAGGTTCCGTCGCCAATGAAGTCCTAGTCCAACGGTTAAGGCTGAGATAAGACTGAGATTCTTTGATCTTTTATTCTTAAGTGGTCTCACACTCGGGTCTCCCACGCGTAGTAGTGTGTGAAATTATTTTATCCTTTACTTAGCTAAGTAGAGTTTTGTTCTCTCTTATTTATTATCTATTTATGGGATTATGGTTTGATTAATGATACAAAGTCTTATACCTCTTATTGGTGGGATTTATAGTCCATTATTATGGATTAATGATATTATTGTGGTTCACTTGGGAGTCGAAATTTGGTTGATTTGATTTGATGTAATTGTATTTTATCGATGAGATTTCTTACCCATTATTATGAATTAATGATATTATGGTGGTTCATGTGAGAGTCGAAACTTGGTTGATTTGATTTGATATAATTGTAGTACATGGTGGAACCAGTACCATAACCCACAAAAAAAAAAAAAAAAAAAAAAAAAAGTTATGTCACTAACACAAATCGGATATTAAATATAAATTTTGTTTAAATTCGTTTAACTGGCAATTGAACAAGTTGAGTCAGATTTGCATTTCTATATTTTAATAAGATAAACCAGATTAATAAATACTACTATGAGCTTTGTTCATTTAGAGGCATTTGAGACATTAGACTCGTGCGTTTGGAACTTTAAACACAACAACTATATTTTTAATGAGTTACATTTGAAATAACCTGCGAATAGACAAACATGATTTTCAAGTGCCCTTTGGAGCCAAAATCCCCCAACCCAACTTGGACCTAAAAATTCTAGTTTCCAAGTTTTGAATCCGTTTTTATAAATGTATGAACTCTTCATACTTCAACATTAGTTGACTACAAAATCAAGTCAAACAAAACTATGAGACGCCCTGATCATTCTCCTAATTGGGAAGACCGAAAGAGAATCCTGAAACAAAAAACAATAACTTTAATCAACCTTTAAATATGAATTAAAATATCCAGGCTCCAATGGAAAGTGTTGCTGGCACTAAGACCATCCCAGCACCAAAACTGGAAAGCAAAAAAACAGGACTGACTTTATGAAGTATTAAAATGTACCAGGAAAAAAACTATATCCACAGCCTCGCAACTCAATTCGGATTATTATGTAGTTCATAGAATAAACTTCATAGGATGTTATTGCAGCCAATATTTGCAGATTAACCAAAAAAAAAATTTTAGATTAACAAAAAAAGCTTTTGGACCTGTGTGAGCTCTGATCGGCAAACCCATGATCGACATTTGCACCTTCACATATCATCAAGCTTGGGGTTTGAAATCTGAGACCCATCTCCACCTTCTCTGGCAATGACAGCATTATTATTTGTCATCCGCACACTCGGTCCCACCTTAGCAGAGGCACCTTCCTTATACCCATTGACTAGGGCTTCCAGTACTGCTCTTGTAGTTGGCAGCCGGATTCTTGTCCTCTTAGTGAATTCATGTTAATAGTCGTCTGATCTGTAGAGGTTTTTTCCAGCGCATTTAAATCATCAGGCTGCTGCTTGCTTGTCATATCATCAGCTTGCCGGCTTGTCTAATCTGTCTTGGAATTACCATTTTCATAACCTAGTGTAAGTTGACCAGATAAGTTCAAGTCAACTAGTGTCCAGAATTGAGGGATATTTTTGGAAGTTTCACGAGTGCCTTCTGATGAACTACCATTCTCCTCATTACCACAAGAAGTTAACAATGTCCTCCTCTTCCTTTTTGTTGAGGCCTCAGAAGTACCCTTAACAGGAATTCTTTTTCCGGAAGTTTCCATGGGCAGGGTTCTTGCTTCGACGAACTTGGATGTTTTTCCATGAATCAGGCTTGTATGAGACATTTGAATCTTCTTGTTCCGTTATTTCATTGGTTCTTCTTCTTCATCTTGATTGTTGTTCCTTTCATTTTCTTCAATGTTGTCAAGCTCAAGAAGTCCTGGCTCTGAACCGACCTTACTCAAGATGCCGCTGACAGAGTCAAAATAGTTGGTCCCTTTCTTTAATACCCTCTTCTAGGATTTTTCAACCAGGCACAAGAAAGACAAGGGAATTGTAATTCTTAGGCTGTTCCGATTGCCACCCTCTTGCTAGCAAACGTGGCCACACAGCTTCCCAAAACAGGTCGTTTAAGACTTGTCGTTTTAGACTTGTTTTTTTGCCTGATTATCTCCAGTAAGAAACTTGACAATCTCAGAGCGCGCTTTCCCAATCGGTATTTCTAGGGGCATAAGATTATTGGACTTCACAATCTCACTTTCCATGCCTGTGAGATCTTGCTTCCCTTTCCCAATCGCTACTGCCTGTACAATAACCTCCATCCTAACTGTAAAAGAATATAACATATTATGTTATTGAGATGTCAAATAATGATTACATGGAGACTTTATATAGGTTTAACTTACTTGGAGAATAAGTAACTTAATTTTAATCCAACTTGGAATATAACAAATAATAATAATAATAATAATAATAATAATAATAATAATAATAATAATAATAATAATAATATATTTAACATCCCCTCAAGCTGAAAGTCTTATATCAATAAAATAATAATATATTTAGCATCTCCCTCAAGCTGAAAGTTTTGTATCAATAATTTTCAGCTTGTTACAAAACAAGCCCCAAGCAATAAAAATTTAAAAAGTCTCGTCACGAATCTTCAACCCATAAGAGCGTAACACCAACAACAATATCATCGATAGTATCAGTAGTATCCAATAGTTGACAAAAGTTGCTAGAATTTTGTCATAGACTTACACAACAGAGAACGGAAGAGAGAAACTTTTGTTAGTATTTTGTCATAGGCTTACAAAAAACATGAAACTTAGGCTTATTGCAAACTTTAGTCTATTACGATGGCAACGACAACTGCAACTAAGATTTTAAGAAGGCCTCGGGCCAAGGCTCGACTCAGCGTAGGCACGCTTTACCTATGGCTTACAAAGTCAGCTAAAAACAGAGATGACTAGGCTTACGACAACAAAACGGCTGCAGATAGGGTTTTAGATTGGTCAAATGGCTAGTCTTACAACAGCAAAGCGGCTGCGACTAGGGTTTTAAAAAAATCAACATTAGAATTACGTCTGATACGTTTGATGATAACTAAAATGATGCTGAACCATAAAGGTGCTTTAACAACTCTCTCGTCAATTTGTGCCCCATCCATATAGGCCTGGGCTTTTTCCGCATAAGCTCTTGTCTTGAATTCCATATATCCAAATACTATTTTATTCAAATTATGATCTGGTGCAAGCCGAACCCGATCCGAAATGCGACGGTGAAGCAGGGCGGCCTCGACATGGTTTAGTAGTAGTAGTAGTACTTTTCCACACCTCCATCACAGCTACAAAGTCTCCCCATCACTCTTAAGCATCCAAGCACAAACATAAACCAATAGAGGACGAGCAAGAAATTAAGTTGCAACAGAGTCCACCCAAGCTGGAAGAGAAATGAGTCTGTCCCAAGTGTTCAAAGAATTTAGCTCAGGAAAAGCTTTGGGAGGTCACATGAGTTGCCATGTGCAAGACAAGAAGAAACAACAGATCGAACGTCAAGAACTCAAGTTGAAGAAGCAAACATCCGTATTCATCAATGATGGTGATGACGATGGCAAAGAAAAACCCTCTTGTCCGATTTGTAGTAAGAATTTTCCGTCAAGGAAATCTCTGTTTGTGCAGATGAGGTGCCATCTAAAAAGAGGATGGAGGGGAATTGAGCCCCAGAAGAAATTGACGGTGGCGGCGCCGGTGATTGATTTGCCGAAGTCATCAGCGATGGCGGAGGCAAGTAAGGCGGATTCAATGGATCTCGCACTGGCAGTCGCGGAGGTGATGTGGAGTGCTATAGGTGCCGTGAGTTTGAACACAGAGCTAGGAATTGTGAATTTCAGGTGAGTGGTGAACTTGGCGACAACGGTCGTTGTGAGTGGTGGACTTAGCGACAACGGTCGTGGTGGTGATGCATGTTGTTATAACTGTGGTGGAAGAACAAAATTCACTAGAAGAAGTAAGCGGCTAGGGTTTAATAAAATTAGGGTTTCCGCCGATGGCCATAACTGCCGGTGGCAGCGGAAGCAAAATAATTTTAGGACTAAAAACCTAAAACTCTTGATACCATGTAAAAGAATATGATATATTATGTTATTGAGATGTCAAATAACGATTACATGAGAGTTCTTATGTAGGCTTAACTTACTTATAGAATAAATAACATAATTCTAATCCAACTTGGAATCTAAGAAATCTATAATAATAATAATAATAATAATAATAATAATAATAATAATAATAATAATAATAATAATAATAATAA
>JAUMHB010060967.1:0-14684 GCA_032359685.1 Pittosporum tobira
ATTTTCGCCTATATCACTTATGATTTGTGTATTTGTAAGACATGGATTTAATAATAAATTGGCAACCCAAGTCGGGGGTGGATGCCCAGATTTGGGGGTGTCACATTAATTATATAATTTGACTACAATTTTACAAGTTTGTCAAACATACCAATTTATAAATAAAATATACTTTTGTCTGATTTATGAATCATATTGAAATAACTTTGTTTAAAAGTTTTGTAATAACTTATAAAATATTTGAAGCATAGAAAAAGTAAAGCTTTTCATAAATCTTACAAATAAGACTTTTCATAAAATATTTGGTATTATAATTGTAATTTGCAAGTTTTGTATGTAGTAATAATATGATTTAAAAATTATTTCATCAAAGACTGTAAATAGAGATAAGTGTTACCTGAAAGTTTATTACACTAACACTGGTATTCTCTAAAAATAATGTTTATAACACTCAAAAAATACTTACAAGAATTTTGTAATATCAAATAAGCACTCAATATAACATGAAGAGAATGGAGTAAGCTGTAAAAATTATTTTTCTCAAACCATCTATTTATACTAAAATTTTGCCAAGTTTTTCCAAGAAGCTAACCCAAAAAATAATTCACCCGATAATTCTAAAATAACTTTATGTCAACTATTTTATCTTTTTTCAAAGTTTCTTCATCTCTTCCAGCAAATACTAATTTTTGTCTCCAATAATACTAATATGCCAAAACTCATTTTCATACTTTATATCCACCATTATATTTTGTCTCCAAAAATCATAACATACCAACATTTCATCTCATGCTTTATGCAAAATTATCATAAAATTTCAAAATTTCATCTCATGTTTTATGAAAAATAATACTAAAGCCAAAACTTTATTTCATACTTTAAAAAATCAAAACTTTCTTTAGTAAAATTAAAACTTTATTTCATGCTTTAATAAAATCAAAATTTTATTTCATGCTTTAATAAAAGTAAAACTTTATTTCATACTTTATGAAAATAAAAATAAAACACTAATGCTTCATGCTTTATGAAAAAACAAAACTTCAATTCATACTTTATGCAAACATCAAAGTTTCTCCCAAAAATTTCAATTCTTTATGGATAAGTTTTCTACACCAAGTGTCTCTTACGCTCCATCCCATATGATCAGATACATATCTCTTTATATGAATGAATTCAATTTTAAAACAATTTCTATCCCTGATCTATTATCTAATAAATATTACTTTTAACTATCCATTAATTAATTATTCTACTTATCCGAAAATTAACCACACACTACTTATAATTCATGCTCCACTAATAAATATTTTCCAAACTTTCCTTCTAATAATTCATCTAATAATTCATAAATATCTTTTACAGTATGTCTAATAATTCTCCCACTGACTTTCTAAATTATTTAATATCTGACAGTTATGCTATAACACATTTACCATTATATAACCAGTGTCATACACTAAATATTATTAACACTACAATTATTTACTTAACAATTGATTCCAACACTGAGAAAATAATTAATATTATTGGTACTGATCATAGCAAATTATTTATCAACAAAAAGAAGTATATCTTAACTATTACTCATAATACTATTGTAATTATTGTCGAGGTAGTAGTACCGTAAAAAGTGATCGGTCAGTAAATATTGACTATTTGAGACTTATGTCGACTCAATAATTGTCCGACAATTTTTTCTTGTGAGGTCCACACGTTTTTTGTTATAAGATTCACAAATACTTTGTTGCGGGGTCCAAAAATATTTTGTTGGCTATACGACACATTATATGGAAATGAATATTCCCTACAGTTAACATTGACATTTTATTGGAAAAATATTTGCACTTCGGCCCCTATAATTTATTTTATCTTCACCAACACCATACTGTTTAAGATGTATAAATTTCATAAAATACTAAAAATATTGGGTTTTTACATCAATTGTATATTAACTTGATATCGACTTATATATGAACAAATAATCCTATAATAATAGACAAAAACTCTTAAAAAAGAATAACAACATCCGATAATAATGGACAAGAAACTGTCCTTAAAAAAAAATATATCTCATAATAATAAGTAAGAAAATTCTACAATAATGGCCAAAAAGTTTCCAAGAAATTCTCATGACGTCAGAAAATTGTTACTTGAATTGATTATTGTCATAATAACCCTGATTTATCTAATTCTCTCCAAACACAACAAAATCCAAAAACATCTAATTTTTAAAACCCTAAAACTAAAACTAAAGGTGATTATTCTTTTTAAGTATGATTCTAAATTAAAAATAAATTATAGTTTATCACACACAAAATTCTCACATGTTTGCAATGAATAATTATGTTCGTTGAAACTTGAATGATATTCCTATGTCTATCTATTGGACAAAGTAGGCAGAAAAGATTTGGTCAAGCTTTTAGAAAAATGTGGGGCAAGAAAGGCTTTTCAAGAAGAAGAAGAGGGCATCACAACAAAGTGGGCAGAAAGGGACTGGCCAGGCTGTAGAGTAGAGAACTGGGGAAGATTTATGCAAAATTGTTGAATATTTTCTAAAATCAAATGACACCACTATTTTCTAAAATAAAATTAATAGAGGAGGTGGTCAATTTTGTTGGAATTGCTATTGGCTGGCTGTTATATACATATTCACGAGAATATTAATATTAATTTTATTGTTCTAATTTTGACCAAGTCATCCGAATCTTGAATGTGTAGAAATTTAGAAATACTTGTAGTGGAAGTAAATTATGTAGTTATGCATTCATGATTCATGGTTATACCCGACTTCCTGATGGTTGTTGATCACTTTTGAGAATATTCCATTTTCTGTATATATATATATATATATATATATACACACTTTCATCTATTTCTTCATCCATAGTTACTCTTCTCCTGCTGTGTTTCGTACTCTTTATATAAAAAATAAAACCCTTCTTTCCTTCTTTTATTTAATTCAAGTTCGTTGATCTGTCAATGGCTACCTCTTCCTCCATCCCCATGAAAAACCACCACACAAATCTTCCTCCGAAGAGGGGACAGATCAAAGCTCATATATTTGAAAGTGTGGTCGACACAGCGGTGGCCACGGCCTTAAAAGTAGGGGAAGCTCTGATCAAGACCAAAGAAGGTGGTGCCTCTGCGCCTGCAAATCCACCACCAAGGTCCCACAACTCTGATGGTGTCTCAGCTCAACGAATTTGAAAAGTTCCCGTCCCTTTAGGGCCTCTTCCCACTGTTAAAAGATATAATGGGAAAGGTTGTGATGCAGATATAGATTATGTGAAATAAATTTTGTTGTAGATTGTAGAAAGAGTCCATCGTTTTCTTTGTTTGAACTTTTCTCATGATCCTCTGTTGTTTCTTCAAGTTTTAGATTATGTTCATGGAAAACGTTTGGTGTACGGATTTGGGTTGTAATCCTTAATCTGTTGATAGAATATTTGATTAATCTGCATAACTAATTAGTTTAATCACGTGTTCGAATCTAATTCGTGACAGATATTTTGCTTCAAATTATTATTTTAATATCACGTACTCCACTATATAATACCCATGGTCCTCCTGTGTTCGAATCTAATCAACAATTTGCTGCAAATCCAATGGATACCATTGAGATTTAATTTGAGATGCAATATTTTTAATAGATCTCCTGTTATTTAATTAAGCGAAACTCTATTCTCCCTAGCTTATTTAGTGGAACTTTTTGCTTATTATTATGAGATTAAACACTACCTACTAAAAAACAATCAAAAAATAAAATAAAATCTTGAAATTTTAAAATTTAAATTGACAATTCTCTTAAGGCTTCGGAAACAACATATTTTAAACTTTAGTAGTTAAATTTTTAATTAAGTACTTGTTGGAGTCAGCACGATCTTTTCCTTTGACCTAGTCGACCTGATCGTCTAGCTAAGCAGTCTTCGTCTCGGTCAACATGCAAGACGGGACGTTTTGGACCCCGTTTTCCTCTCCGAAACTTAAGTCAACGATTAAAATTAATACGAAAACTTTTTAGAGAGAGAAATATTATATTGTCAGAGTCAGAGAGTTCAGCTCCTCTTATAGTAGTGATGAAGGGGTATGAAGGGGTATTTATAGGAGTCATGTTATGGCTCCAGAGCCAAGGGTACAATAGTCGTAGGTCCCACATGAGGGAACGTTCCTTGTTGGGCTGACTGGGTTGGCTCAGCTTTTATTGGGCATGTTGGGCGGACTAGGTACACGCTAGACCCAAAGTTTATTTATTGGTCCTCAGGATTTCCGTTGGGTCAGACCCAAGTTAGAGTGGTGCGGGCAATCGCCGAACTAGTAATTGTGGAAAATGGTCAGTCACCTGAAAGTCTGTAGTGAGACTGTTGATGGGCGACCGGGTAAGTTGAGAATGGCCGGTCGACTGGCTTTGTTGACTTTGTCCACGTGTGCTGTGTTCTAAACCCAGGTTAAAGTGGAACCTGCTGACCTCAGTCATAATTTGGGTCGGTCTCCATCAGTACTAATTTACAATAGTCCCAAATATATTGACTATAAATTGGAAGTGTCTGGAATGAATGAAGATCAAAATGCATTCCTGCTTGCTTTTACACAACTGTACTTTTTATCTATATAAAGTGGCAACAAATTCCTAAATAGTGCTGGAAATTGTGTTGGATTTTATGCATTGTTTTTGGAGCTTTAGATTGTTTTATTCTTTAGTTTTACTATGGAAAAATTAGATACAAATGTTCACTAATCTATATGTAAACAATCTTTTCTGAATTTATCATAAGTTGGAGTAAATCTATATATATATATATATATAACCTTCAACATGCCCTCGGAAAGCAAATTTAAAAAAAAAAAAAAAAAAAAAATCATTTTCCAAGAAGTTTCTTAAGGTGAGTTTGATTTTGGTTATAAGGGTAGGCATGTGAATGAGATGCATAACACTTGGATAATACCTCTTCCTTTTGGTAGTCATACTATCGTCTTTGAATTCAGTTGAATATTTGTACTGGTGCTTGTTCTCTAATGTTTCAAACTTTGAACAGAACAGAATTAAGTGATATTTTTATTTTTGTTCAGTACTTGTATAGATGCATGTTCCAAATCAAAAGTTATTGGTAATATCTTTTTGTGTTGATGGTGACCGAATCACTTGGAAAACTTGAGTCTCAACTCAAGCTTTTAGTTCGAAATGAGGTTCAAAAATTATGTTAAAAGTCCAAAAATGCAAATAAATTATGTTAAAAGTCTAAAAATCTTTTTTAGTTCTTATTTGTCAAATAAATTTTTTTATGAAATGCAAGAATCTAATCCTTCCCTCAACAAGAGTTTTAGGAGGAAAACATATAGGAAAAATAAATAAAAAAAAAAGTTATAAAAAAAAAAAAGGTTCAAAGAGTCAAAAATGTTACGGCTGCTTTAAATGTATAGCCTTAGTTGCCAATTCCGTCATCTGTGTACAAGGTTGTTGCACAGTTTTCTTATGTTAAATTTTATTTAGATTATATAATTTTAGTAAATTTTCATTTATTTGGATTTTTTTTTTTGGTTACGAAGAAGTTCCAAAATACACAAACAATGAGGGGATAACTGGGGCTTGGGGAGTCAGTTTTAACCACATATGAGATAAGGTTTTTGGGAGTGTGCCACGTGGACACGTTGAGAGAATATGGTTACACTCTCTCAATTTTTAGCTTTTATATATTATAATTTAGTCTTCGAAAAAATTTTTTAGACAAATTTAGACGTTTAAAGAAAGAATTATCGAGTTTAATAGGAGATTAATCGGACATGAACGTCAAATCCATCTACGCAATAAAAGATGGTCTAACTTTTAAACAAAGAATAATCAGATTAAGCCATAATTTTTTAAAAACTGCTACATATATATATATATATATATATATATATATATAAAACTCCCCGTCTTCTCGAAGCTGATTCCTATCTTCCCTCCCTCAGTTGTGGCCTTCCCAAAGGAAAATCTCTCTCTCACTCTCTCTTATTTTTATTAGAGAAATATAGACACAATAATTAGTCCCTTGTCATTTTAAAAACACCTATTTTATACCTTAAAATCTTTTCTTCTATTTCCTCGTTCAAGTGACTCCTTTGTATTAGCTCTTCTTTCTTATTTTTATTTAAACTCAAGATCACTAATTTCTTAATGGCAATCTCTTCCTCCATCCCCATGAAAAACCCAAACACAAACCTTCCCCCAATGAGGGGACAGATCAAAGCTCAAATATTCGAAGACATCGCCGAGACGGTTGTGGCCATGACCGAAATGGGTGTGGCACTGGGCTTAAAACCAGTGGAAGCTTTGATCAAGATCAAAGAAGGCGGTGCCTCTCCGCCCGCATATCCGTCACCAATATCCTGCAACTCTGACGGTTCCCACTGTTTAAAGTAATAATGGGAGCTGCGCGCGGTGGAAGTATTCGGCTTTGGTGAAGTTATTAAAATAATAAATTCTTAATCATTTGTCCATAATTATAGAAAATTGTGGTATTCACCTAAGAAGGTTGAGTTGCATATTGATAGGCGGCTTTAATCCTCTTTTGATATTCGAAATTCAACAAAGTTTAATTATTTATTATACGAGGATAATATTTTCTTGTATTATTAAAAGATGATAATTTTATAGCTTTATCAGAGTCACGGTATACACGGGGTTGTTTGGTTGTAGTGTCTACTTACGAATTCAAATTTATTGTCCATATATTTGTTATCTCAAATTTAATTTAACGGTTATATTATATTTTAATTTATTAATTATAAAAAAATAATTATAAATTTTATATATAATATAATTGTTAAATTTAATTAAAATAACAAATAAGATGGTATTTGGAATAACTTTTTGATTGGGTTTGCCTGCTTATGTATTTGTTTGGTCTTGTATGCGGCAATTAAGTTACATTTGTCTAAATGGTACTCCTTCCCTCCGAACTGTTGATTGTGAAGTAATTGTTAACTTACAATCCGTTTGTGAGTTTTAGTGTAAAGAAATAAATAAATAATAACAAAAAATAATAGAAAATGTATAATTTTTTTTGTGAGTTTTATGAAAAAAAAATGAAAAAATTATTATTGATGGGGATCGTACTAAATTAGGAATAGAGTGTCCACATTGACCCTAACTAGGGCAACATGGTATCTCATTTGGCAATCTAACGCTCGCGTGACAGTATGATATTAGAACGGCCATCTTCAAGGCTCGGCTCTGCCCCACAAAGTAGTATATCCGACCGGCCATCCTTAAGGCTCGGTAGCCCGCCTCACCTAAAGAAAGATCGGCCCCCGACATTCGACTCCCATAAAGCACAAAACTCGGTCAATCGACCTCTCAGATGATTCACCCTCATCAGTTCACCTGGGCCCTCATTGTCAAGAACTCCCAAACTGTCTTCGGCCTCGGCTTACCCAAGTAGCGGATCCACTCGGTCCCATCAGACATGCCCGACACTGCCTGGTCCGGGCCCAGTGACCAAAGGCAATAAAACAAGTTCTGAAACGGTGTCAAATCAGCCGCCTAACCCTGCAGCCCTATTAACTCAAAGGAGACACGCCATACTCGCTATCAACTCATAGCAGGCGCACCATGTCAACTTTATCAGGCCGGGGGTAAAGAAAGAGGCTACAAATACTTCCTCCTTCAGACAGAAAAGGGGCTTGGACAAAAAACACAAAACAGAGCCAATACTCTGTAACTCACCGGAACAGTGTACACACTCCAAACTCCACAAAAATAATCCGGTAATCCCTTCTCTCTCCCATTCGATAATCAGATCTTTATCTTGCTAACTTAAGTATCGAAGAGGGAATGAGGGAACACCCCCCCGTGTTGCCCGTGTTTCAAATTTGCTTGCTCATGCTGCTGATATGTGCCCAGCTAGAGACCAGGTTTAGAGAAGGTCAAAAATCGGAGCTATCTCAACAATTATTTTATCATTTTACTAAAGTAGAGATGTATCATAAATAGAGAATACTATAGGAAACACAATTGGACTTGTTTCTTTTCTTTCATTTTCTTATAAAATCTTGTCACTTTTGACAAGAAAATTTTGGCAAAAAAATAACCCCCCCCCCCTTTTTTTTATCACTTTCCTTTATTTTCTATTATTCAAAAACTCAAAAATAATGTAAATGTTATTTTTATAATATTATGGTCTTAGATAATGAAAAAAGGGATGAAATAGTGAACAATAATATTAAAATAATAATTTAAATAAATTTAAATAATAAAATAATGAGTAAAGTGATGACCATAATATTGTAGTAATTGAAATAGTGAATTATATATGATAAATTAAAACTAAAATACACAATTTATTTTGTCCCATATTTTGACCTTACAAAAATTTTAGGATAGTTAAAAGAAAAAAAGTGTCACAATAGTTGACTTTGGACGTTGTTTTTTGGGGTGTTGCTTATTGCAATCTTTGTAGTGGGCTTTTATTGGTCGTGGGCTTTGGTTAGACTTTGATGCTTAGTTTAATCCAACGTTCTAATCTTATTATATACTTCATCCGTCTCAAAAAAGATGAATAAAATATAAAAAATAAATAAATTAATTTTTTAAGAGAGAATATATTTTTTTAATAAGATTATCATTCAAATGTAATTTTTAATTATAGAGGGAGAAAAAGAGAATTTTAATGTGACGTAAAGTGAAGATAAAAAATAAGTATAAAATAAAAGTGATAGATTAAATTATTCTTTTTGAAATAATAAAATTGATATCTGAGCTCATTTATTTTAAAACATATAGTATTTGATTTGACGTTCCATATGATACTTTTAAAGAAAATCATAAATTCAATTTTATTTTATTTCTTTAGAAAAAAATATAACACAAGACATATCTATAAATTATGTGATTTATATACTTCATTTTTTCGGGCACTGATAGGGTGTTACGTAGCAAGTGCTTTCCTCCTTTAAAAGTAAGTAATATACGAATGGTTAATAATTTAATATAATAATGTCTAACCATAAAGCTTTTCTTAGGTGTTTTCTTCTTATGGGGTCCATTCATATTTATTTTTAAAATAAAATTTGTACCAGCACTAAAATTAGATACATTTTTGAGCAAATTGTAAAATTTAAAATTAATATATATCATTTATTTAAGTGTTGAAAGTAATAAGTATAATAATTATTAGTACTTAAAAATATTAAAATTAAAAAATCATATTAATTTACATTTAAAAAAAATCAATTGATTCAAGAATATCACGTTTTCTTATTTGTCATAGGCACCAAGCCAAGAATATTATTATTTTTCGTAGTTGAATTTGTTCAATATTACTTTTAATAGATTTTTTTAGCTTTAGAGATTTCAAGAAATAAGGATTTTTATCCACGGGAAAAAAAAAATTGCACTAATTGATAATAATAAAAAAGGGATTTCGCCCGCCCTTGATCGATGACTTCCGCAATTCTAGAGTCTAGACGATAGATTAAAAACCCCCTGAAACCCTAAGTCTCACCTCCACCAAAAACGACAATGAAAAAGCCACGCAACCCCTCACCGCCGCCACCCACCACAACCTCCACCTCCACCTTCGACCTCAAATCCATCATCCACGACCACGGTCTCTTCTTCGACAAGCTAGTCGAGCTCATCCCGGCCAAATTCTACCTCTCAACAGACGACGACTCCAAGCCCTGGTTCCAAGGCCTCAGCAAAGCCGCCAAAGCCTCCGCCAAGCAACAGACCCGAGAGAACATCAAAAAAGCACGCCGCGATCGCCTCGACCCGGAAAAAGCCCAAACCTCAACACTAGACCTCCTCAACCGATCCATTAACGACGAACAAAAGTCCAAAGACGAGATTTTGACCCAGAAAATCGACTTGGATGGTACCGAAAGTAGTGATGTTAATGTCACCTATGAGGCATTGCAGCAGCGTTTGCGTTCTAAGCTGGAAGAGCTTCGCGCCAATCGAGGGCAAGGGAAAAGATCACTGATTGATAGGAGTGATAGTGGTGAAAGGAATGATAGGAAGCGTAAAAGGAGTGATGAATTTGAGAAGAGGAAGGAGGGTAGGGATGGTAATTTGGATATTGAGAAGGATGTGAATGAGGCGACGAAAGGGATTGAATTTGGGAAGTTGAGGATTGAGAGTGATTTGGAAAGGGGAAATAAGAAGAGAAAGGGATCAAAAGCAAAGGAGTTGGAGAGAGCCAAGAAGTTGATGGAAGCGAAAAATGATCCAGAGAAAGGAGAGGTTGTGGCAAGGAAGCATTCGTGGAAGGCGGCGACTAGTAGGGCAATGGGGATTAAAGTGCATGATGATCCAAGGATTTTGAAGGAGAGTATTAAGAAGGATAAGAAGAGGCATGAGAAGAATGCGGGGAAGTGGAAAGACAGAGTGGAGACTGTGCAGAAGTTGAGGAACGAGAAGCAGCAGAGGAGGGCGGGGAATATTGCTGAGAGGGCTCAGCAGAAGAAGGAGAGGAAGATTGCCAAGAGAGAAAAGAAGCTCATGAGGCCTGGGTTTGAAGGTCGGAAATCGGGTTACTTAAATGCGGAGAAGTAAGGTGCATTGTCAAATTTAATGTTTTTACGTGATTTGTATTTTAGTTGAAGTGGTTATTTTGGATGGATATCAAAAATTCTGGAAGAATTCTATGACATGAATTATGTTTACAAAATGAAGTTCTTAGTTGTTTTTTCTGTTCGAAGTTTTAGTTGATTAAATGTTGTTCAGAAAGTATCCTTGATTTGTATTTGCTAATGTTGAGTTCAATACTATTCTGTTTTAGTTTGTGCTTGTATTTAGACGATCCATTGTGTCATCTCAGGAAGTTACATTAACAAATTCGCTACGTTAGTTTTGTTTGTGAGATAGTTTATGGTGCCTTGATCATTGATCAATGATGATATGTTCTTTGATATTGTTTATAATGCTTCTAATTCTTAGAATGATAAGGATGCCAGGCATCCGTCCAAGTACTGGATGCTTGTTCTGATGGTAGATATAAGTTTCGCTGATGTTGCACAGCCCAATCAGGCTAGGATTATGAGTTTGAATGCATCATATTTCTTGAAAGATCAAGGGCATTTTGTTATATCAGTCAAGGCGAGCTGCATAGACTGGACTGTTCCTGCTGAAGCTGTGTTTGCCCAAGAAGCGAAGAATCTACAAGAGCAGGAACTCAAGCCAAGGAGCAGGTTTCCTTAGAACCGTTTGAGAGGGACCATGCTTGTGTTGTTGGTGGATACTGAATGCCAAAGAACAAAAAGCTGCTGCGGCTTGAAAACACACACATGAAAGATCACACATCTATTTTTTCGGGCACTCACACTATGAGATTACCCGATGGGTGTGGTTGGTGGAGTATTGTGTAGACCCCGTGGATAATCCGGTGCACACCCTAAAGATAGTGGCTACGGGTCCACCGTCATCCAAAAAAAAAAAAAAAAAGAAAGAAAAGAGGGAAAATCATCAGTGGAAAATTAAGATGGGAAGTTACTAGTTGACAGCTAGGCTTATATTGAGTTCTAAAAGTCACTTGACTGACCTAGGGGCTGAGGGAGCGCCTAGCTCAGGGGCTGCCCATGTGTTGCCTAATGACTTTCATAGTCTGTCAATAACTCAGGATCAGCCCGTTAGATAGGGTAGTTTTATTGCACTCTAATCATGGGATCATTGTTATTGATCAAAATATCAATTGCACCAAACATCTCCAGTATTATGATATAGGTTTCTCTTATTTTGTTTGTCTGTCTTTTATAAGCGCGTAAAACAAAACAAAATAAAATTAAAACAAAAGAAAAGAAAAAGAAAAAGTTCATGGCCCATTTATCCCGTCTTAGATTGAGACAGAGTTTACATATATGAGTCAAAAAATTGGGCCTTTTTGGCCTAGCCCATTGGACCGATATAAATATTTAGGTACCAAATTATGGGAGTCAGACCCATCTCCTCCAGCCTATTATGGAGTCTCCATGGAGATCATTCACTTGGCCCATTTTTATCCTACAGCAGTAATTTAGCTACTTAAGTAAAATTCGAAATTCCGTTTCTGTTAGCGGGATTTGCTCAAATCTTTTTGTCTAACAATCCAAAATACCAAATAATAATTGAGAAAATCCTGTTTTGGTTTGTGAGATGGAAAGATTAAAGGAAATCCCGTTAACGAAAATGTGAGATAGAGTTCAACGAAAAGTTGGACTTTATTTGCATGGTCGATTAAAAATTATAGGATTAAAATGGACCAAATGAATGATGATACAAACGAACATTCTGGAAGAGTTTGGACTGTTATAGGATGGAGGGAAGCTCCTTCTAAACTGTGGCCGTTGCCTGATAGGATTATACACATGTTTTATCAATTTTCCAAAAGAAAAAAATAATAATATAATAAATAAATAAACAAATAAACAAAAGAAGCATGCATGTGGGCTTGGATCCTACATTTTTATTGGGCTTTAGTGATTGTTTGTTTCCGTAGGCACTAAAGGAGACAGACACAAGATGGGTCTACTCTTGGTCCGCAAACTCAACTGAAATTAATTCAAATTAATTTTAACGTCCCGCGTTACTCGAACTACATACAAATGATTTTAGTAAATGTTATTTAAAAATTAAAACAAAAACTCATACTCCTACATTAATTTTTTTTAATGAGTTATTGAATAAGTACCTTCTCAATTTCTGGATTTATTGATAATAAGCTTCTTCAAATACAATATATAAGTTTATAAGTAAAAAAAAAATTGATCAGTTTTAAATAAATATATGAAATCTTCATTCTTAAATTATTTTTTTTATTACCTTTAAATACATATAAGTTTTTCTATAGTTATTTTTAAATCATATTTTATTTTCTTAACTAACTAAAATTGAATTATAACTCGATGTTGTCATGGTTAGATACAATTGTTTATAACTACAAAATTAAAATTTGTATATTTATGTGATTTTTTTAAATAATTCATTAAATAATTAAATATTTTTTGAATTTTTAAAATAATTGAGTATAATAATTTAATTTTTTAAGATATTGCTGAATCAAATTAACACTTAAAATTCATCCAAATTTTACAATATGCACGATATAAAGGCAATATGTAATAAAATTATAATTATTAATACTAAATAGTGGAGCAGATGAGGAGATTATTATATTTAATATTATAATTGCTTTATTTATTATATGTATTTAAGAATTTAGTTGACTAAGTGAATTATATATAAAAGTTTTTTTAGCCATCATTGAGTTGTGGAGCCTAATATTGAGTTGAGTTCAATTCTGTCCAAAAGTAGGGAAAGTGTAAACAAAAAACATGGACTGAATTGGTGAGCTTTTAAGGGTTTGTGCTTTTATATATACTAGCACAAATGTCCGACGATGTCCGGGATTGTTACTTAAAAGTATTTAAATAATAAAAAATTATACAAAATATTAGAATAATTTTTCAGGGCAATATTGGGTATTAATTGTTATTCTAAATTTAATTAATTATTATTTTATTTGGCATTATATCTATGTAGAATATTTCATTTTTTTGGTCTATTTTTTGTTTGAGTCTAAATTAGCAATAGTGTTTGTAAAATTTTTATATTTATTTTATCTCACGATTATATTTTATCAGGCTATTTTTTTTTGTATGTTTGTAATTAATTTTTTACATATGTAAGATATATATTTTTTTATTTATTTGTATTAAAAATAATTCTTTCTTAATTAGAATTTCGTAAAACAATTAAGTATAAATTTTATTATGTTGGATTACTGAAAGACAACCAATTTATAAGTTAAGACTTACTTTCTCGGTCCCAAATAAATGTAATATTTTTGTGACAGTTGTGTGGTACAAATTGTAAGGAGCATAAAAAGTATAGAAAAATAATTTATTTTTAATTTATGTTTTTTAATATGTTCATATGTTCGTTTTCAATTATAATTTAAATATTTTAAGAAAATATTATTTTAATATATTTTTCTTGCGTCTTAAAATTCATGTCACATAACAGTAAAAAAATGTTATATTTATTTTGAAACAAAGGAAGTATTTTTTGCAATTTTGGACATTTTTGAGTACTGAATTGATTTGCTTGTTTGGCTAGAGCATGCGCCAACAACATCCTCATTGCCTGAACCTATTCATTAGCAAACAGTATCAACAAAAACATAGGTATAAGCTCTTCAATTTTATTTTTCAATGTTGATTAATTTTTGTTCATTACCATTGTTTTAAAATTGAATGAAATAGTTGGTTGACTATTAGAACTATAATCGGATTGCGCTTTCTTATAAAGAATAGACAAATTTTTAAAACAATTTTTTTCTTTGTCAAATAACTAACATGTAGGTTTAATCTGAAAATTTAAACCTTGAGAAAAAGCAACAACATATATTGTTTTGGCTCAATTTAAAGTGCATCCAACATAGCATTATGGAGAAAATGATAAACCAAAAGATGCTATAAAATTTCTAAAAATCCGTGATACTTTTAGCTTCGATAAATGATAACGTTCACGGCGCAAAACTCTTCGCCTTTCCGATTCCTCAAGTGTTTCTTTATCCACGTGTTGTCTATGACACCCCCAAATATGGGCATCCACACCCCGACTTGGGTTACCAATTTATTATTAAATCCATAACTTACAAATACACAAGACTTAAAGTATACAAGGTTATAAATGATATAGCTGAAAATACAAATAAATATTATACAGC
>JAUMHB010060978.1:0-14681 GCA_032359685.1 Pittosporum tobira
TATTCATTTATTGATTGAATTAATTGATCATTGATATTAAGTTGATTAAATGGTAATTAAGAAATATGAGAACGTGTGTTGACGAAAATGACATTATATGTGAGGTTGTATTGTATTATATATTAAAGGACAAAATTGTCTAAATGTGCAAAGTGTTGAACCAAAAAAATGAGATTTGTGCTTTATATATATATATATGTAGATTCTCTTCTCTTTAAAGCACATTTTTTAAAACTTTATTAATTTTCACACAAATATAATTAATAGAGTAGTTATGAGTATTAATGAAAAAAGGGACTAAAAATAATTCAAAGAGAAAAATAAAACAAATAAACTTAAATGATATTTTTAAAAATTAGGACAATATTAATTAAAAGGGATAATACATATTTACTCCCAACTTTGATCTCTGGGCATTTTCCTTCCGTAGGTATCAAGTGTACTAATAGTACTAGTAGCATTAAATATTGACCATTAGTAATATATATATATATATATATAAACACTGTTTTATTCAACCCAACGTCTATCGTCCATTTGTAAATCTCAACAGTTAGTATTCATTACATTCAAGTAGCAGATATCTTTTTTTAAACGATGGACGCTCACTACTAATATGTTCGCTATTATTAGTAGCGGACGTCTTACATTTAAAAAAAGACATCTGTTACTAATAATAGCGAATGTAAACTATTTTCAATTATTGAATTAAAATTTAAACGATAAATATTAAATTAAATAAAATAATATTTATATCCCACTGTGTACATGAATAAGACCTATACATACATAGAGAGAGAGAAATATAGAGAGCGAGAAAGATGACAAAGGAGCAAGAGTGACTTGTGTTTGCCAGCAATGAGAAAAGCGACAATCAATGACTTTAAACGAGCTTAGTCTCGTCTAGTATGTCGAGTTTGACTAGTTAAATAAGTTTTTTTTCGAATTTGAACTTATTTTTTTTAATTTAAATAAAATTTTTTATCTAGTTTTTAACGAGTCGAGCTTAAACTTTTCGTGAAAAATTTAAAAATATTTATTGTTATCAAGTTTTTATCGAATCGAACTCGAATTTGACTTGTTAAACCAAACAAACTTTTTTTAATTAGCTCGAGTCAAGACTTAACTAAGCCATACCCAAATTTTAAACAAGTCATCGACTCGTTTAGCACTCCTAGTGACTACCGAAATGAAATGATAATTGCCTTATTTACCATGCATTATGGCAAACGCAAGTCACTGTTTTAAATAATAATAACAATAAACTCGTTGCAAAATTTGTGACTAAAAATAATATATATTTTTAATCTCTTAAAAAATGTTTATTTATTTTATTTGTTGTTACATTTTATTTTGGAACGATTTTTTTTTAATAAATTAGACTATTTTTATAAACAAATGGGGCATTAGTTTGAAAGCCGAAAAACATTGATGATTGGGCCCCGTAAAAAGATAAGTGGCCTTAATGAATGTGGCCGGTATATGGATAAATCTGTACTTCTTGAAAATTTAAAATTCCTAATATGGGATGTTTGCATAATGACATAAACAAGAGGGGATGACCTTTGTTATTTGAGAAAACCTCAAGGGAAATTTTTGTTATTGCGCAAACTTGAAATTTCTTTTTTTGAAATTTAACTATGACCAATGTTCCTATAGAAACGTAATGTAATATAAGCGTCCAGGCCCGTTGATAAAGTTCTTAATTTTCGGGCCACATGATAAAGGCCCAAACTAGTGGAGCATCAAGGGCTGGCATTGGCCCATATTAAATATTGGAGTATACTTTTCCGTACAATGAAAATGGTTGTTAACATTTTCTACCCACTTAATAATTACATAAACAACTAGTAACGCTGCAAACGGTTTTGTTAATTTTTCTGTTTATTCATTAATCTCATATATGTTATGTATTTGGGAAGTAATTTTAATTTATATGTTATTGGTTAAAGATGCAGATAAAGTTGCTAACAAGGCAAGAAAAACCTTTTATATTCCTTTATTATAGCTTGATCTAATATCCAAAAAATAAAATAAAATAAATGGAATGGGTAATTTACGTAACACATTTGGTTTATATTTATAGTTACACACACCTCTTTATTTATTAAATTTGAGAAGATGATATTTATACTTTATTTATTTTTTATTAGGTATAGATTATTATGTGGTTAAATTATGTAAAATTTATTTGACGTATCACAAAAATCACATTTCTAGTATTAGAACTAATAAATGTATAAAAATAAAAGGGATCGATATTTTTATCAGGAAATTAATAGTTTTACTGATATGTATTATATTCGAAACTCAATTGGTAAAAACATGTATTGTTTTAAACACGGTTTTTACTAGTGAAAATATGGCAAAAATATGAAAATAATTGTTGTATTTTTTAATAGGTTTTATTTTAATCACTATACTCTTTTTTTTTTTTGTTTTTTTAATCAATATGATCATTGTAATATGTAATCAAAAATTATTTTAGTCATATTTTTCAACTTAGCGCGTGGGATTTGCTATTGTGACAATTATGTGATTGACCGCATAACACATAAGTGTTTTGGGTTTCTATTAATATTACACCTCGTAACACCAGAAAGTTCAACATGTTAATTTCAAAAATAGAACGAAAATATCATATGTAATATGAAGATTATAACGACAACAAAAGAACATTATAATTAAAATTAAATTTAATCAAAGGTATAAAGATTATTTTAATGTTTTTAATATGAAAATATTAAATTCTTTAGTAAAAATATTAGTTTTCATAAAAAAATTATATTTTTTGGGTCCAGAAAAGTAAAAAAATTGATGTGAATACTCTCAAAAGGCTTCGAGAAACCATTTGGACTCGGAGATCAGAAATTCAGAACTACACCGTCTGAATATATGTGTGTAGCAAACTGATTTTGCCGCCAAAACAGAGATGCTGTCTTCTCCTTCGCTCCCTCTCCCTCTCCCTCATCCACTAAAACTCCCAGTCCAACACAAAGCCCTGCTTTTCAATTTCTCACTAATTAATTCCATCAATTTCTCGCGACGCCCTTTGGTTGACTCCAATCCGACCCATGAATTATACAGGTCTCCGAGAAATTTGTCGGGTCCTTTTTGTTCGATTTCAAATACATATTCCGTGGGAAGCGAAGATTTCGATGTCGAATTGGGACGTATGCTGTCGTTGTTACCGGAAGAGATGCGACGGAGGATTAACGAGCACCCGGAGCGTTACCAGTTGATTGAAGTGGTTATGGATTTGGGGAGGAAGCCGCTAGCTAGGTTTCCGTCCGGTGACTTTGTTTTATCCGATTTTCCGATTACTATGGAAGATATTGGATATGCCACTCCTTTGGTAAACATGATTCCTGCTCACCACTTGCTTAAGATGGTGCAAAATTTACATTTTAGACTTAATAGATGGACTACAAATTTGTTCAAAATAAATGATGTTGCATGATTCTGTACACGGTGTATTGTAAATTTGTAATTAAATCCTTCATTGGACGCGAGTCATAGGTTTAAAAATTGCATTAAATAAAATCCGTTTGAAAGGTAAAATTTCCAAGTTTTCATAAAAGAAATTTATTCAAGTATCATACCGGTCTCATTTATATATATATATATAAAATAGAGATATTTAGATATTTATCTAACAACCCAATTAACTTAATACTTAAATATAAGGCGTATTCCAACACCCCAAAATTCTCGTTTTTTAACATATCATGAACTTCGGCATCCCCCACTGCGCACCTGCACTCGGCTTATTAGGCTTAAAGTTTAAACCAAGATTGAGTACTATAATTTATACAAGTGAAATCAAATTCTCTCAGTAATTTTATGTGTTTATATTCAGTATAGTGAATTTGATTGAATTCTCCATCACTTTATATTCAGTTTAAAACTTACTGCAAGTAGTCTTACCTTGGATTAGACTTGGGAATGTTTTTTTTGTTTGCTATGGACCATATCAACTCACTTCATGCTCATCTCTTTGCAATAGGAGATGGAAATAAAGTTTTCATATCTTGCAGCAAGGTAGAACTAATATGTCCCAAACTAGAAAAGAAGTTATTCTTGCCACTTACTAGAATCTCGATTACAGGTTGGTGACTTTGCTATTGATAACCGAGCAGGCATTAGCAGAACTTTACATCGTATCAGTGGCATTAGAAATCGCAAGGGTGCTATAATTGGGCTAACTTGTCGCGTTGGTCGAGCAGTATCTGGAAGTGCCAATCTGTTGAGAGATTTGATTAAAGATGGGGCTTCTTTATTGCTTATTGGACCTCCAGGAGTAGGTAAAACGACCATTATCAGGTGGGTCATTTCCTTCTATATCATTAGGCATTTGAGCGTCAAAGTTATGCCTTTTTGTGATTTGAAGTGAAAACTTGTCCTTGCTGATTTTTGAAAAGCTCACTAAATTTTTGTAATCAATTAGTCTTTGTTCTTTTCGTTTTTTCATGACTTACTGAAATAGAATTTCTTTGCAACAAGCTTTGGCACTTAATAGTTAATATGCTTATTTAACAGTAAACATTGGCAAGAATGGGGCAGGTCATTATTTTCATGTCTTATCTCCTTTTTAACTTAAGCACTCAAATTGTTAGAGCTCTGCTTGCTAGATACTAATTCCCTTTTTTTTTCTTTCTAATTTTTATGTTGGATCCTCGTCTGTTTCCTTTATGGTGGGTTATAACTTATATCCTGAGGAATTATGTGAGATTTATAATCAAACGATGCATTCTCTGCTTACATTGCCTAATGGATAGAACTACCATTAAGCATGAGCCCTTTTAGCTCCATTGAAAGCGTTAGATTAGATGATAGCACAAGGGGATCAATCACTTTGTCAACAAAGTCTGTTGTAAGGTGTTTCATCTATAACATTGTAAACCAATTGTATTTTCATGACCAATCAAAACTGAGATTATTTAATACTTATCTTGACCTGCAGTTCCCATATTTTACAGGGATATCGCTCGGATGCTTGCAAATGATTATAAGAAACGTGTGATGATTGTTGACACCTCAAACGAAATTGGTGGGGATGGTGACATACCTCATGCTGGAATTGGTAATGCTCGTAGAATGCAAGTTCCTAACACGGATATGCAGCATAAGGTATGACTTCTCTCCATAAACAACAAAAGGGAATGGAACGAATGTAATTCCTTTTAAAGGTGAAGGTGCATTCATACCCTTTTTCAAATTAGGGGAAGAACATAAGTCTATACTTGGATTAATCCATGTGCTTGTGTCATTGGAAGTCAGAAAAATGCTCAGGTTTGTCACGTGACTTTTATATAATATAGGTCTTGATTGAAGCTGTTGAAAATCATATGCCTCAAGTGATAGTAATTGACGAAATTGGCACAAAACTTGAAGCAGCGGCTGCAAGCACAATTGCACAACGAGGAATCCAGTTAGTTGCCACTGCTCATGGAGTAACAATAGAGAACTTAGTGATGAATCCTTCATTGGAGATGCTTGTTGGAGGAATACATGTGAGCTTGCTACATATTTTATTTAATTTTGTGAAACTGGGTGCTTAATACATTACCACCCTTTAGCTTGCACTGGAAATGAACTGTTAATATACACATGTCTACCCTCCATTAAAATCAAATTTTTACCTCATTGGCATGCCAATGGGAGTTGCTGAAGTGAAAACTTATTTGCCAAATGTGCTTGGTTCTTTTTTTATCTTTTTAAATTTACTTTCTCTGACGAGTATATTTTTACATCTACCCGTCAGAATCAGAGTCTGACATTTTCATGTCTCAGAGTGTGACGCTAGGGGATGAGGAAGCAAGCCGAAGGGGTGTTCAAAAGACAGTGCTCGAAAGGAAGGGCCCATCAACTTTCACTTGCAGTGTGGAGCTAATTTCAAAGACCGAGTTGCGAGTTCATCGCAGTTTAGAAGCCACAGTTGATGCTATTCTTTCTGGTTCTTTTTTTTTTTTTTTGGTCTCGAACTATATTTTCTTTTGCTTTCTTTCTCATTTTCAGTTTATGTGGTTCATTATCTGTAATTAATAGCGAGTGCTTCTGCTTCTAAATTTAGATTTTTTTAATGTTGCTTAAGGGCGTTTCCCAAATTTTGAAGTTCGCAAGATAAATCAAGCCTTGAGTGATGAAATTGTAGGAAAGGAACCACTCAGTCATGATTTCCTTGATGTGAGATCTGGTAGTGTATCCGAAGATGATACATTGATAAGAGATGAAATACCTGCCCAAATTCAAGATTTTTCTGAAACAGCTCAAGGCATGGGAGAAAGTTCTGGTGAAGACGGGATGTCAGTTCGCTTGTTTCTTTATGGGGTAATTAATACTGTACTATGTCCTAAAAATATGATTTATTGAAATTCTTCTTACCAATCTTGGTGAAGTTATCTTACAGTTCGTATGACCAAGATGTTTGTTTAGTATGTAGCACATGGAACTTATATGGTGGCAGGGATTTTAGATTGCAGAGGCTAGTGTAATACAAGGATTTAAACAGTTAAGGATAGCACATGCAGTTGAATTTACGGACAATATCAGCGAGGCAGATGCACTACTTGCCTTGCAGTCCAAGCTCAAAAAGAATGCACGGCTTCAAGCAGCTGCTAGGTCTTGTGGCATACCTATTTATGTTGCAAAGGTAATTAGTAGTTCTACATTACCCGGTCCTTGTCGTGTGATGGTATTATGCTGCAAAGATTAAGAATTCTGATTTGCAACATTTCTTTTTGTTGGTAGGCAAGCTCGTTGACGCAGTTGTCAAAGGCCATAGTGGCATTAACTACTGATTATGAAGATGGTTTTGAGAATTTTGAAGCTGAAGGCAAGATGAATGTGTCGGAGAAAATGGACGCATTAGAGGTGAATTAAATTTCATTACTGTGTATATGTCTCTCTCCCACTCTCTTATAACAATAATAATAATAAGAACAACAACAACAACATCAATTAATAATAACAATAATAATAACAATTAATAATAATAATAATAATAATAATAATTATTATTATTATTATTATTATTGTTATTATTATTATTATTGTTGTTATTGTTATTATAATTGCTACTACTCCTCCATATGAACTTATTGCTTCAAGTTGATTAAAATTGTCACCTTTTCACAGGAAGCAAGGGTTGCAATTGAGCAAGTTGTAATTCCCAAAGGGGAACCGGTGGAGCTACTCCCTAGGCCATCCAATATCATGTTACTACAGAAAGATCTCATTCGTAAATACAAGCTACAATCTGAGAGAGTCGGTCTGGAGCCAGATGTGCGGCTCCGTATCCTTCCATTTCAAACTACTGTGGATGGAGACGATAGTAATGGACGAGTCGATACAACAGATAATGAGGTTGACGAGTTATTGGGCCACAATGGGGAAACAAATGGCTCGGCTTATAGTGTGGACAGACTGCCTCTCCTGCCCGACTAAGGATCAAACTGTTGTACAGTGGTAGCTTTGGTATAAATCTAGAATGAACTTATTCTGCTAGGTTTGCAGCCTTGCTCTGTATATGATACTCATTACTGTTGCAATATATTAGTCCAATTTTAATATATTCATGAGTAAATTTCTTGTACATTCTTCTTCATCTTGTTTCAGAGCCATGTAGTGATCTGATATCAGTACTTCATACTTTGGCAAGAACATGAATTTCTGTTTACAACAGGTAAGTACGAACATTCATTTATTACTGCTTAGAGTGTATATTCTGGTATTAGATCTCCATCTTTCTGCACTTTTTATTCACTATATGGTCTTATGGACTGATTTATCATAACTTCCATATTCTAGATAGATAGTGAAGCCAAATTTTAGATAGATAGTGAACTGCATTTTGGTCTATTATTGCATAGCATAATGACTCACGAGAACAATCTGTGTTTCCTGCAGCTGATCTGATCATGGGAATTACTACAATTCTAAGTCAGATGGAGGCAGAAAAATGCCAGCTCAGAACAGGAGCCTTATTGATGGGAGGAAGAGTATTCTAGTGCTTACTTTTCTCAAGGATAAGGGTTTCCACGCTCCATCAAACGGACGTGGTGCCGCCCTAACATCTACTAAAAGAACCACCTTAGATAGTGCTTTTTTATCATAGCTCTTCAGTACATTTTCAATTATGGTTGTTTTAGGGATTTCTCTTTCCATGTAAGCCTATACCCTTACAAAATGACATAAAAGTGCTCTACTGTAAACCTTGCTGCTAATTTAAAATAAATGGGTAGTCAAAGAAAATAATATTGATAAACTGATCTTGATTTTTGACAAGAACCTTATTAATGCTTTAAATTTTATTATGAGAAATAGTTAGATGACATGACACGTGTGTACGTTGATTATTAGATAATTGAGGTCGGTTAGTTGACAAGAAGAACTAATCATCAAGACATACTTTTTAATCCATTTGGAAAGAAGATAAACGTTAAGTATGGTGTTATAATGGCTATCACGATAAAGAATGATTAGTTTTCCAATGTTGATGACCAGATAGTGCCCCAAAAAAGTCAATTATAGTGTTTGATTATACAAGTATTTGTAGAATTCCGGTTGAAGCAATCTTATTTAAGTAATTGTCCAAGTGCTTCTCAAGAAGCACCAAATTAATCAAGTCAAATTCTTATGTACAAGTTGATGGTTGTTTAGTCAACTGGAGAATAAGGTGGTGGCGGCGGCAAACTATAAAGTGACACTACTGTTTGTGCTGCGTTGACCTTTAGATGGTCACTTGAGTGCAATTATGCAGTATGTGCCTATCATGTGGTGTTGGAAATAGGACTTTCCCCCCATTTTTTTTTTTATAAAAATTACAAGAAAAAAGTAAAAGTCTTTTTTCTTTTTCCCCTACTGAATTTGTTATACTAAGTCTCATGTCAAAATTTGTGTTACAGATTAAGTTGTACAGAGTTGCAATACTAATAATTTGTCATTATGCATTTAAGTGGACTTGGGGCATGCCGAGATGCCCGTAAGAGTGTTTTTGGGAAAATAAATTAACTCATTAAACCTGGATCTGACAGGAGACATTTTTCATAACTTAATAAACAAGATAAAAAAAAGTAGAGGCCATTTTAAGAATTAATGTACCAAAATTCCGTATAAAATAAATTAAAATTTAATCCTTGCGGGTTCGTTGTGTTGAAAGCAACGTTTTCTTATAAAGTTCTACTTCGACTAATGACTCTTATTTTATACTACTCAACAAAGTTCGATCTCCTGTTCGAACGAACGAAGGCGCTGTTACGACTTGAATTGACCCATAATCTCAAAGTCATGCTCTCAGCAATGCATATAATGAACACTAATGCTACTTTTATTGCAATAGCACTTACCATAGATGATTAAATTTATGTACTTTACCTAAAATCAACACCAATTTTGCATTAAATTAAGAAAATCAACAATCTTTGTGCTGATTGGATACACAGTAAAACAGTTAGGTGAATGTTTAGAGGTAGACGGTGGACGGAATAGTTCTTAATGGTGTAGGTCTGATTCATTTTGTTTGGGCAAATTTTTGTATTACCATATGGCAAAGCAAATTTTAATGTTTATCTATCTATGGCAGCGGACTAGATGTACCTAATACTAGAGCAATTAGACGTCGTTAAAGTTTAAATTTTGATTTCTTGCAGATATTAAAAGCTTCTGCATTTTTAGACAGATCTTCTCTTTCTATAATCTTTTAACAATTTTCTTTTGGTTAAAATGTATTTTTAACCCTGTATTTTTATTAATTTTAAACATTGAACTATGATAAAAACACTTTTTCAAATCGAATTTCAATGTTTATACATTTTTAGAAATTGAACATTCCGACCAAAATTCCATTCAATTTTGGTCGGAAAGTGATGTTATACTTTTTTCTTAGAGGTAATATTGTAATTTCACTGGATTAATATGACAGAATAAGACATTGAACCTCACCAAAAGAAAACATTTAGAAATCAAACTTTAAACTATGTAAATTTTTAGAAATCAAACATTCCTTACCAACTCACCTAAATAACTTCAATCTATTTTCCTTTTTTTTAAACCTAATTTATTTCCTTGGTTAATAAATTTTATTAGCATTTGTTTTTTAATTACTATAATTTATTATATTAAGTAAGTAACGATATACCACAAGTTTTAATTTTATTCATAATTTTAATTTACATTGATAATATGTGACACTATAGTTATTATTTAATGGCACATAATATTTTATTGCATTTATAATTAAATTTTTTTTCTAGTTAGCTAGTTATCATTATTTATTCATAATATTATTTTTAATTTAGAATATTATTGCATTATAATTTTAATTTATTATTAGTTACATTGTTACTTAATTATCATTATTTTCTTTTCTTAAATGTTTAGAAATTCATGATAATAATGTTTGTTTTTTTATTAATTATTAAATTAATTTAACTGATTTTTTAATAGTTTCAATATATATTCAAAATAAAAAGTGTAGTATATTTATTATTTATAACATTATAGTTATCATTGTGTACTTTATTAAATAGTATTATATTATTGTTAGTAATTTTATTTTTACCTTATAATTTTAATTAATTTTTATTTACAATATATTTTTAGTTACCATTGGTTAATAGTTTTGATTTCTAAAATTATATATATATTGAGCTTTAATTTTTATTTTACTTTAATTTATTATTATTTTTGGGTTATGGTTCAATTTCTAAAATTACAAAAAACACAATGTCAAAAACGAAACATTTTCTAAAGGTTTGGTATGTGAAAAACCAATTATGTCATTCATCCGTTCAATTAATTACCTTGCGCTGATCGGAATGTTTAATTTCTAAAAATGCATGAACATTAAGGTTTGATTTAATTTAATTTTTATTTTTTTTTGTAAATTTTCAATGTCTAAAAGTGATAAAAACACATACCTTTTAGCCTTTTCTTTTTATCAGTATGTGGGTTTATCAGTTTTATTTTCCTCATAGTAGGTTACTTTAATGTCTGTCTTCTTGGATTTGTAGAGCAACAATATTGCTGGTTCCATGTTTTTCCCTCCAAGATGATGGAAATAAAGCCATCGCATATATTTATATGTTTTATTGTTCATCGGCTCAAAAGAGAAGTACTTGGTTAGGAATGTTATGAAATCCGTAACCATCAGAGTTAAGGATGATAAAAGAAGTGATGCATTCATATAACAGATGTACAGAAAAAGAGAAGTACTTGGTTAAGAATGTTTATGAAATCCGTAACCATCTTTGTTAAGGAATGATAAAGGAAGTATTGCATTGGTATAACAGATGTATAGCAGAGAGTTGTAAATCTGTGTCTGTTGGTGTTTTTTTCGATGCCTAGGATGCCAAAGGGCGCAAGTCTCTATGGACGTAACATTTTCTTGCAATCCTTGACCGACCAGTTGACCTGAGTTCAGCAACGTCAGCTACTTCATAAGGCCAAACCCTCATGACTAGGAAAGCTAACCCCCCTTTAAAATTACTGGCAAGATATTGAAAGAGAAATCCTACGCATTGCTTTAGACAATGGTGTCTGATTATATTACCACATATCTAGAAATACATTGGTGAAAAACCACCCCTTATTCTGTTTCGCTACAGATGAATATGCAAGAGCAAAAAGCGCACTGCATATCAAGGAGAGTAAAACACTCCTCTGGATTTCATTTTCATTTTTATTTATTTTCCCCCAATATATGTTCACACTTTTAAAGGTTAAATTAGCACTGCATATCTAGTAGGCATAAATTTTCTCTTGATAAAAAAAATTAGCACTTCTTGAATTCAATGCATATATTTATCATCAAAGTGGAGACTTTGGTTTTATCTGTCTTATTTGGACCCCCTCTCCACTAAAATATAATGGAAATTATTAAGTGGAGGCCTATATAAAGCCCAAGCATCCTACCTCTAATCTATCCTCATCTGTGTTATACCAAGTTTTAGAACAGTAGCTAAGCTATAATATGAAAAGGGCTAGCCTGAGGTTTTGGTTCTGCCTTGTCCTCCTACTACTGCTTGCAGTTACGCGCTCAGAATGTCGCGCTCTGGAACCATTTCTCAGTAAGAGAAAACAGGCATTGATGCAGAGTGGTCAAGAAATCCTAAAGGTGAGTCTGCTTAGACGACAAGAATTGAATATGGGAAGCCCTTACAATCCCAGTCGGCTGAGTCCCGGAGGACCTGATCCCAAACATCACTAGTTGGTCACTAGTAAGATCAAGTAGAGGTGGCCATTGTTTGTTTTTTTGGGTATCTACGAATGCAGCTGCTGACATTGAACTATTTTGGAATAAAAGTCACAGTTAATTTCAGTTTTTCTTGCACGCCGTGGTAATAATTGGCTGTAATTTAGATGGTAGGGAACAATAAGTACACTTTTTCTTACTCCCTCACAAGAAAAATAAAAATAGATAATTTAAATTTCCGACACTTTTATAACATGGAGGATTTTAAGACGTTTTAAATATATGTTTATACATTATATATTTAATATATTTTTAATGTATTAAAAAATATGATATATAAATATATTAAAAATATAAAAACAAATATGCATAATATAATATATATAAATGTGTTTTTAACACGTATTAAAATTCGTATAAAAAAATGTCAAAAATTTGGATCATTTTTTATGCAACGGATGGAGTATTTAAATTCATGTTGAGTTGAAAAGAGAAACTCCATAGGACATATGGGTTTTTGTTTTGTATTGGATCGAAATGGCCTCTTGTGTGGTACTTTAAATTTTTATACTGTTTATTCCCTTATTTTGGACAAACCCTGTTTGGTAGTATGTGAGATGTGAATTGCAAAATACAGAACATGGGAATGAGAAATACTAGTAGTTTCTTGTTTTCCCCAATCATTTATGTATAAATTTAGGAGTTTTATACAAGTCGAATTCGAATTTGTTGAACTAAATAAATATTTTTTTTTAAAAAAAATTCAAGATCAATTTGTTAAGTTAATTTCATTTTAATCTTATCAAAATTGAACTCAAACTTGAAACAAATTGAACTTGGACTTCTTCATGAAAACTTCATTTATTTATATTTTTTTAATTTAAACAAGTCGTAAATGAACTGAGCAAAGCTCAAATTCAAAATTATAAAAAAAAAAAAAAAAAAAACTTGTTCGTTCAACTTAATCGATTGAGTTTGGCTTATTAAGGTAAACAATTTTTTTATGAAATTTAAGTTGAGCACGAATTTGTTCGCTCTGGTGGTTTAACTCTCCTGCATAATAAATTAATCGGGTATCTCGTACGTGTGCTAAATAAGCTGAGCACCTCCTTCTCATCATCCTTCTTGTCTTGACCATCAACAAACAATAAATTGGTTTAGGATTTTTGCTACCGTAAAATACGATCTGAAAAAAATAACTCCCCAAATTGTATATCATTCGACATGTATTGGCTACATTTTATGGTATGTTCTTCTCGTTTGGTCGAACTATGTATTTGAATACAAAAACATCATTAATAATCTTTAAACTAACGAAAGTGAGATCAATGACGGCTAAACTCTATTCCTCGGGGCTTAATCTCTTTGCATTGCCCCTATCTCATCATCTATTCACAACTATCTGCCAACAAAATGATCAGCAATATCAAAATTCTGCCAGAAAAAACATGCCATTTGAGATTTTGCAGCAATATATATATAATTTGGATTATGGCAAAGTTTGTTTATATCATGGACAAGAATTATCATTACTTTTTTTTTGTCTTCGGCATTATGTTTACAATTTAGATGAAAAAATTGAAAATTGAAAATTGAAAATTGAAAAAATAAAAAATAAAAATTACTTGCATTAATTGATGCTTTTCCCCAACATGGTTAAAAAGGGAAGAAAATAGAAAATCTTGTCTTGATAATTATGCTCCCTTTTGTATGGTAAGCAATAAGCATAAATAAACAAGTAAAAAATGGAAAAGGGAAATAAAAGAAAGGACTTACAGTGTATTTTAGAAGAAAATATAAAAATTTTGGAATTTTTTTAATACTTGTAATTTTATTCACGTGGAAATAACTGGCGTGGTGGCAAAACACGATTCTGAGTCACTTCCTTGCCTACGTCACAATCTTAATAAAATCCAATACTCCATTCGTCTCATTTATATCGCAATATTTTTATTTTTGTTAGAATTTAAAAAATTTGTTTGATGTTATAATTTTAAAAAGGGAATAATGATTAAAGTAATAATATTATAATTTTAAAAAGGATAATAGTGATTGAAATGGTAAGTTATAATATTAATATTATAGTTTTAAATAGTAAAAAATTATTAAAATAATAGATCATATTTAATAAAATAAAAATAGTTTAGATAATTTATATTGAGAAAATGTATGTGCACATTCATTATACACCTTTTGTATATAAAAAAATATAAAGTGTATTGTTTGATAGTTTAAATATCTAATTTAAAAAATAAAATGTTTATTTTTTTAATTATATTATTTATTATATTTTATTTTATTAAATTGATGTATAATGAGTATGTAATAGATATATATATATATATATATAGTTAACCTCATTTATATTATTAAATTTTTTTTTAAAAAATTATAATTTTTGTAAAATTTTTAAAAAAATAAGTTTTGTAATTTGTATGTCACGGAATATTTACATCCTTCGTGAGAACTGACCGCTTTTAGATCAGTC
>JAUMHB010060989.1:0-14680 GCA_032359685.1 Pittosporum tobira
ATATATATATATATATATTAATTATTATTATTTCATTTTTGAAGAACTAGATCTAAATAAACTAATCTTTATACACTTCATAATATTTGACTATTTACGTTTTTATAAATAATAATAATAATAATAATAATATGTGTTTGTGGGAAAATGAATGAATCATATTTTACTTATCTCCAATTATACGATCATGAAATTCAGTAAGTACATTTAATTTTCAAAATAAGGTGATCATTTGTTAAAAATTCAAAGAATAATACCCCTTCAATTGTAACATTTAAATTTAAAATCACAGCAAATCTCTTCCTGCAGCCTCGCGCAGGTCCTTACTCCTTATAATCTAGGAAGAGTTCTATTTAAATTTATTTTTATGTAATTCATGAAATGTTAAAATTTAAAGTAATAATATGAATAGTTTTGATTTTACGTAATGCAATAATCAATATCGTAAACTAAGCATATATATCATTAATTGTAATATTTTTTTTTTCAAAATTAATGAATTCACATAACAATTTAAATTTTAAGATTTCACATAAATACACAACTTGTTTGTTTCAGAAAGGTCGGAACACAAATAGTAATAAAACATTATATTCTCGATAAATCTGTAATAATAATCTTATTAAAATACTTGTGTTTCTTAAAAGAAATAACTCATCTTTCCCAATAATATTCATTAAAAAAAAAAAAAAAAAATCAAACTTATAAAATGCTCCTCAAACATTTTCCTTTCATCTCTTCTGGAAATTAAAGACCTTGATGGAAACTGCAAAAAGGACTGCAAAAAGAATAGCGAAGCAAGAAACAATCGCTGCAACGACTCCAATAAAATCATGATGATAGTCAAAGTAGAGTTTCAAGAATTCCTCAACTGTGAGACCGGTATCGAGCACGTCCTTATAGTCTCCAAACTGTGACTCCAGCAGTCCATACAGGGTCCATGCAATTGGACATATATAGTAATACCATTTCCACCATACAGGCATCCTCTGTTAATTTTTTAAAAACAAAATAAAATCAGGTGTGTGTGTGTGTGTGTGTGTGTGTTATTTTGAAGAAAACGGGATTGCAACAATTAAGTACTTACACTTTGCGGGATTACGAATCCTGAAAATAAATTCCATAATCCGTAGAAGGCACTAGCTGTAATGGCAGCAATGAAGGCATTGGGACTGATCGCCACGGTCATCATGCCGAAAAAGGTGAAGTATAATAAGGTGACAAACATGAAGAACATGTACCACAAGAATTTTGCAACTGTCCATTCAAATGCAATCATTGAGTATACTATTACACCATATACCACGGTTTGTACAAATATATATGGTAGTTCCACCAAAACCTGCAAAACATAAAAATGAATTTTCTTAACATTATTACTGTATATAGTATGCAACATATATGGGACATGGTATATATAGCCAACTGATTACCTGAGCAAATGCATATGGCAATGCAGAGTACATGCCGGCAGCTCTTTCCCTGTAAAACACTGTTCGTTCAACGGCCACCACATGCTGCACTGATGAGGCATTTTGGATGCCAATGAAGAGAACTGCGGTATACATGGACCCCATTGCATTCAAGAGATCTTGCTGAGTTTTCCTGTCAGATCAAATGTATCAACCAAATATAAATGACATGGAGAAACAGACAAACATGTTTAGAAACTCTATTTCTTAGTAAAGAAGAAAGACAGACGTTGAGACCGAATTC
Source organism: Pittosporum tobira (assembly GCA_032359685.1). Taxonomy (NCBI): domain Eukaryota; kingdom Viridiplantae; phylum Streptophyta; class Magnoliopsida; order Apiales; family Pittosporaceae; genus Pittosporum; species Pittosporum tobira. The sequence continues at coordinate 1,717 of JAUMHB010060989.1, forward strand.
AGGTAAGTTTGTCTCCTATATTTGAAATTATGCTTGTATCATTCTCTAAAGCTGAGATTTTTAACATATTTGGAGATATCATATGGCAAGCTACTGAAGAAACAATTTCATAGTGGCTTTGAAAATTAATACTACATTTCAAGTTGAATTGAGATCTACAAAATGAAATCAAATGCAACTGTTTTGCTGCAGAGAAGTATTCCACTAGAAGGTAAATAATGCAACTGTTTAGGTCAAAAGGTTAGTCATGTGAGTTCACTCTTGACTCTCGAGTCGATTCAAGTAAAAGGGTAAGCGAGTTGAACCTAAAGGTGATTTCCTAGACTAAAACAAGTAAGAGTCAGACTCTTGCCAGTTGCGAGTCATGCAAGTCGCAAATGAGTCAGTCTGTGGGCCATCCAAGTCAAGTGTGAGTCGTGTGCAAGTCAGATTCAAATTCAGAACAAAATGAGCAAAATCCCAGGACAGTATAACTTCAATTAACTAGTTAAAAGACTATCTATGTTCTGATGCCCTGCATGAATTTATGTTACCAAGCCTAAAAAGGCAGAAGCAGCGTCTGTATTTATTGCAATCTAATGCTAAGGAAGTCTAATAATTAAATTTGATATTTGAGCTTTTCAAATATATAATCAAGTCCAGTAAAGCTAGTTAAAGATAAACACCAAAAGATAGTTATATGAAAGCAAGATCAGAATGACTAAAACATGCTTAGACCTCTTGGAATAGTAATTTACTCTTACCTTCTGGAACCAAGACCCCAGAACATTGTTCCAAACATCAATGCTATAAAAGTTGTGAAAAGAAATCTGACTGCAGTGTATTTTGGATTTCGCCAGTATGAACATCTCTGTTTCCATAGGCAAGCGACACATTGGCTGAGGAAAGACTGTGAGTACTGAGTAGGGAAATACAGATCCTTCGACCCAGGACTAGGCGTACTTAGTTCCTTAATTAGAGCTTTGTTTCTCCTGCAAAATTTACACGTATGTCATTCATAACCAGAAAATCTTAAACGTATATAAGAAATCATCTAGATGACTATTCAGATCCAAAACTAGAAAAACACCAAATAATGATTAACACAAACAAACTGAACCAACCTGTACAGCTCTGAATTCTTGTACACTTCAGTGAAATCAATCCCAAGAACCATTTCTTGCATAGAACTAGTGACTTCCAACATCCAAGTGGCTGGATTGTATCCATCGGTCATTTTATTTATCCCTTCGATTTCCTTATATTGGAAGAACAATTCATGTTTCGGAACTCAGTTAAATCATTCATACACTTAAATTATATAGCCTGCAGTTTCTGGTTATTCATTGAATCTCACCTCAAAGTACTTGATTAACTGGCAAGAATGCTGACCCACCGGTCCAACATATATCTCTTGTCCTCCTTGCTTCATCAGTAATAACTGCAACCCCATGTTTCAAGATTTAGTATTTATTTGTATAAAACATGCAAATTATCTAAAATACTAACTCGTTATATCTATCAACAGGATTTTTAACCTCATCAAAAGCATCAAATATGTCAATGCTTGGCTGATGGATGGTGCAAACAACTGTTCTTCCCGTGTCCACAGTGTTCCTAATTGTTCTCATAACGATTGCAGCAGCTCTTGCATCCAGCCCAGAAGTTGGTTCATCCATAAATATTATGGATGGGTTTGCCACCAGCTCAACTGCAATTGTTAGCCTTTTGCGCTGCTCGATTGAGAGACCATTTTCAACTGGCAATCCAACTAGTGCATCCCTCAAGGAATTCAATTCTACAAGTTCCATAACCTCCTCGACAAACATCTGCAAAAATTACTCAGAATTAAATACCACCAGCTCTTTATAATCTCAAACAAAAACAAAAATGAAAAAACAATGCCATAAAAAGAAAACAATTCAGATTCCAAACCTTTCTGCTATCAGAATCAACTTCTGGAGGTAGGCGCAGCCAGGCTGAGTAGAGCAAGGACTCATGCACAGTAACATGTGGTGAGTGAATGTCGTTCTGCTCACAGTATCCAGATATCCGAGCAAAGGTTTCTTGCTTTTTTGGATACCCTGAAATTGTAATGTGACCCTCAATGTATCCACCAGTTTTTCTGCCCGCCAGCACATCCATCAGAGTTGTTTTACCAGCACCACTGACACCCATTAGAGCAGTAAGAACACCTGGCCTGAAAGCCCCACTCACGCCTTTCAGAAGCATCAATTTATCTTCAACTACTCCTTGGTTTTTCATTTCCTTCAATAAGGTACATTTGAACATCTGAGCTCGTGTTTCTAGATTCCAATCACTTACTTAAAACAGTAAGCTTTTCGAGATTCCAAAAACCAAACATATTATACAATTTCATCTTTCTAATTACCTGGGGCATGTCAACAGAATATTTAATTTCATCAAAGGTTATGGAGTGTGGTTCAAAAGGAAGAACCATTCCCTTTTTCTTGTTCTGGTTAGCCTCCACAATGAATTCCCTTCTAAGAGGATTTCCTTCATTTAATTCCACGGCCTCTCCATTTTGACGTTTGTAACTTTCTTCTGGTATAATAGCTTGAGCCTTACCTAGAGCTGCAGAAATTTGAGTTTTTGTTATTGCATGCCTTCGTTCACTTCAGGAAATTAGTTCCAAGCAAATAAATCACATAATACTCACGGTTAAGATAAGTGAGAGCCAGGGTAAAACATATGTTGAATATCAATATGAATCCCAACAATGCCCCTACTCCTATCCAATACCAATATGCGTGCGGGAAGAACCCTCGCGACTTCAGAATTATAACTCCTAGGGATTCTGTTGTGTTAGGGAGAATCTATGGCAAGAGAATACCAAGGATAAGTTCGTAAATTCATTTGATCAAGACACTAATATGAGCACAAGAGGGAAAGCACATACAGATATTCTATAAACTCAACACTTACATGATTCCATTGATCCCCTAGAAATTCATTCACAGCAACTGCATTCATCCCATACATCATTGGTGATATCCAGTAACCCCATAACCACCAAGACTTTACATCCACTTTTGAATGAGCAATAAAATGGTCAATATTCAACTAAAAATGAGAAGAATTATTTTAAAATTACAATTTCAATATTCCTATACCTCGTGATAGGACAAAGCCTCCAAGAGTAAAAAGTATGAGCATTGCAAATGAACCAAATGTGCTTGCGACTATCAGATTCCTTGCCACTGCCGCAAGAAATCGGAATAGCGCAGAAGCCATCTGGCTGATGAGCACGAATAGCAAGTACTGTTTAAACAATCTGCAATGGATAGAAGAAACGTGTGAAATAAGTTTCTGGCCAAATAATCCATACATTCATTATATATCTTTGTTTAAACTTTTTTACCTTCCGGCATTTGGATCTAATCCCATAACATAGTAACTGAGGAATACCCAAATGGAAACTTCAATAAACGAAAAGGGGATCCTAACAATCCACGTAGGAAGAGCATATGACCATGAGGGATAAAAGAGAATGTCCCTTTGCTTGAAGAAGACAGAAAGCTTTGCAATTGTCATGGAAAGCTCTGCGAATCCATGAAACATAACCATACTCACAGAGATGAACAGAGCACCAAGGTATACTCCTCCGTCGTTTACTGAATTTCGGTGCATTTCAGTTCTCAGGAAGAGTGTCATGGTAATCACTGCCGTTATGAAAAGCTAAAAGCAGATAAAATGAATTATTATTGATGACAGCGCAAAAACTATCAAATATTAACATTTAATAGATGATATAACAACAATACTCACTTGGATCGATTTGAAGACGTAAACAAATGCGTTTCTCTTGATAAGCAAAATTTCTCTTGAGGTGCAGGCTTTTAACAGCTCCTTCTTGGTAACACCATACTTTTTGGTTGTCAAAGCGGCGGGGTGACTTTTCCTCTTGTCAAAGGGGGTTGCAAGATCCTCTCCCATTCTTTGTCCAACATGGAATGATTGGTAAGCTTCAGCAAATTCTTTGGCTGTTATAAAGCTGTAAGGCTCACCTTTCTGGTACCAATATTGTTTCTGATCTTGCATTGACGTCACCTATTTAACCAATGTTTACATGAACGATACTTATGGAAGGCTCATCACTTTAAAAACTTAGACCAAGTAAAAGTAGTTAAGTGGAATGAACACAGTTTAAACTTACTTCTTGCAAGAAGTCAGCGACACCTTTCCTCTGTGGACATTTGAAACCCATAGATTCAAAAAACTCAAGCACATATTCACGGGGACCCTGATAGACTATGTAACCATCAGACAGGAGAATAATGTCATCAAACAAATCATAAGTTTCGGGTGCTGGTTGCAGGAGAGAGATAAGTGCGGTTCCTTGGAGAATGTGGACACTGTGCCTGAGCGAATTTACAATCTGATAAGTTGTAGAACTGTCCAGACCCGTAGATATCTCGTCCATAAAAAGTGCCCTTGATGGTCCAACCAGCATCTCACCTGTAACAAGTTAATTAAAATGAACTTACAGTTATCCATACACAGTAGTTTAAATAAAAATATAACTTGCTTTAATGTGCAAATGGCTTTCACTTACCAGTAGTAACACGCTTCTTTTGACCTCCAGATATACCCCTTATCATTTCATCTCCTACAAAAGCATCTGCGCAGACTTCTAGTCCCAGAAGCTGCAAGTGAAAAGGAACACGGTTATATAGTTTATGTTACCTTTTCAGAATGTTTGTGGTAAACTTTAAAACCTTTAGGACATAATCCGTCACCACGTTGGCCTCTTGACCTTCTATTGCTGCAGCCTGAATAAAATTAGAATTTATACCAAGACATTAATTACAAGTTCTTGAAAGCAAGAAAGTGCTAAAGATTGATTCAAATTGCCACGACTATGAGCATAGAATCAAAGGGCTGATCGTTTACCTTCATAAAGATATCAATGTCGGGATCGGGTTTAATATTCGCCTCTTTCTCTTTTCTCGACAGCTCTGCCAGCATTTCTGTAAATTTTTTAAAAAATGTTATGCTAAAAACAATAGTTCCACTAGCAAGTGAACTGTCTGTCCATAATTTAATATGAAAAATAGCGAAAGTGAAAAATCTTATTGCTTACCGTAACGTGACCCAACTCCCTGGCACCTTGCAGAGAAAGCCAAGGTTTCTCTCACAGTCATCTCTCCTAAATGGCAATCATTTTGGCTGATATAGGCAGCAGTTCTCTGGGGTACGAATTCATGCATGCCGTGGCCATTATAAATCACACTTCCAGAAAACTGCATTGCAAAATTAGAAAAAAATTCATGTTTATAAGGAGAGTAATCTTAATATCAGTAAATTTGAGAACCAATGGGAAATCAAAAGCTGCAGTGGTTATACTTTAAGATCAGGATCAAGCTTTCCAGCCAAAGCTAGCAATAATGTTGTCTTTCCAGAACTTGGAGGACCTAAAAGCAATGTCATTCTGCAAAATCCACACAGTGACCTCGATATAAGAATGGGTTTTCCTCAAAACAGAAATTCAAAGTAAGATACTTATATAATTGAATTTGCTTTTATGCAATTATATAACATATTAATCGAGAATATATATCAGGATACCTGCAAGGCTTGACGATTCCGCTAACGTCACGAAGGATAGACAGATGTTTCTTTCTATTTGGAAGTATGTGAAGAGAATTTAAGAACCCCTTTTGAGCATAAAAAAATTGTTAGAATTAAAAATACTCAAGAACAAAAAAAAAAAAAACATTAATTATGAAAACAAATATAAACCCACAAAGACCATAATCTATACGCGCTCATACTTGTACCTCTATTAGATTAACATTAAAATTCAAGAAAGTAGGCAACGCTCTGCTTCCGACATAAGCTTCTGCACCAACATTCAAATGCTCAAATCTGACTTCAATTTTGGGTAAATCGATTCCAACTCTGCAAGATTCAATGCAAATACAAAACCTCAAATTGGTTTATATATTAAAAAAAAAGAAAAAGTTATAACATAGGAATACAAAATGGGCATTAATTAATAAAATGAAATTGCAACCTATCAATTCGACTCTTGAGCATCAACAAGAATTTTTCACTATCATCTTGAGAAGCTTTCACTAGCCTCTCTAGTAAATCCTTTCTCCCCTTAAGTCCAAGCTTCTCAATATCAACTTCATTAGCCCCAGAACCCTGAGATTCAAGAAGCAGCCCTTTCTTCAAACGATTATACGTTGGAAGCTTCTGGAGAGAAGCCCATTTTAGAGCTTCTTCATCATTTTCACCTCGCGATGACTGTGAGAAAACTTCAGAATTCATCCATGGACTAGCTTCTCTTATACTATTACTTGCTCTGTATATATCACTTCCATCCATTTGAAACCTCCAAAAACTCAAAACTTTTTTTTTTTTTTTTGTTAAACGTGTGATAAGGAAGGAGTATGAGTTTTTAAAAAACTCAGACTTTAGGTCCAAGAAATCTAAAACTATGAGCAGACAAAACGCTAATTACACCGTAATGTAGAAGAAACGGAGCGCAATGAGGGAGAGACAGAGAGGGGGAGGGGGGTTGAATATATGTAGGCGTCTTTTTGTGTTCTAGAAGATTTGCTTATAGATTATTCCAGCTGCATGAAGGAGGAACGCCTGGTTCCTTTATTTATTTATTTTTGGGTACAAATTCCTTAATTTTTCCTTCCTATCTAATTATATGACAAATTTGTCCCTACAATATTTTAAGTTGTCCTGCCATTGTTGATTCAGTACGTGTGGCAAATTTTGATGTGGGTTAAGGTCGCTTAACGAAATGGACACCCATTTTGATCAAAAGATTACCTAAATTTTAAAATTTTAATGCCAGGAGTGTAATTCATCATTCTCATTATCGTTAAGTAATTAATTATTCTCTTCCTAACCAAAAAAAAAAGATAACTTTTATTCTCTCTAAATGGTAATAACGGCTTGTGAATTTATCTTTACCATAATGTTTTTATCTTTTTATATAATCGAGAGATGGCCACCATCAATTACCAAAGAGAGAAGAGACATAGATGGTCACTACTTACCAAGTAAGTTAGTTTCCGCATTCATTTAAGAAAGGCCAACATTTCAGTTGGGGAAAGACTTTCTTGCTTCAAAAAATTGACTCAAAACCCCTACCAGAAACGACAGCAATCGTGGTGAAATCGGAGAAGGGAGTCATTCCTGCACCAAAAGGATTTTGATACTTTCACGGAACTAAAAGTAACAGGGATAGTTGAAGGCCCGTCATATTTTAAAATAAGTTATTTTTAACTTAAGCACAATGGCATTTTAAATTAATTTTAAAAAATTCAGTCTTTTATCTTAAATAAATTTGATTTGATTCATTTTTTTTGAAAAAAAAAAATTGCACAACTGCATAATAAATTATTGCCGACATACATAGAGTTGCCCACGATCCTCATTCAGTTTCTGGTTATCACAAATTCACAACTCGCAACTAAACTTGCACCAACCAATATATTGATGAATGATATGACATTATCCTTCTCTTCTCGTCATACTATTTTGAACAAGTTCACGAATTTCAAATCAAAAACAAAAATAGTATGACTTTACGTATCGGAAAATTAAATACTCCTAGTAGTAGTGTAAAATGAAAATCGACTATTAATAGAAAGATCTTAGGCCTTAAATATTGTTCTCTCTATTTTAAAATAATACATATTTACACGTTTTAATATAATACATTAATAAAAAAAATTAATTTTAATTTAAATTATATTTAATTTTAATTAATATCAAAGTCAAAATTTGAAACTATGTATAAAATAATATTTACGTACAAACTCTGAACTTTTAAAAGTTTTAACAAATTAATAGTATAATTTGAATTTTAAAATCTAATATGATAAAACTCAAAAAGTACCTATAATTTTAGAATGAATTGAGTAGTAGTTTATTATTAGTTTAATTATTTATTTATTTATTTTATAAGCTAAGGAATTTTTACGCACTTGGTCGTCTAACAATAATGCAGTCCGATAGTTTTGAGACATATTGGTTTCAATTATTGTAACTAATTATAATTTATTGTTAATATTTTATTATTTATAAATTATTTTTTTTATTAATTTAATTTTTTTTATAGATTAAATTTACTCTAAAAAATTAGTCAATAAATACTTTTTTTTAGCTCAAAAAATTTTTTAATTAATAAATAAGGTATAAGTTATTTAGAAATAAACTGTGTCAAATAAGCATGAATAAAAGAAGGAAGACAATACTAAGTAGAAAACCTAAAAGATTACAAGTTGCAAGGTATAAACCGTGTCCTAAAAATTTTGAACTTGGTTTGATCAGTTTCCGACATTAGATAATGATTTGCCGCTATGATCAATTTGATGTCTACAACTAATTAATTTTTGCTTAAACTCCATTACATTCTTGTCTAGACGCTAATCCTTCCCCATGATGCTTAAGTCATATTTATTTATTTTTAGAACACTAATATGTTACTTTTATTAGAAAACTACTAGTATAAATTAGGGATAATTACACAAATAGTATGAGTACTATTTGTGTTTTACACGTTTAGTCCACTAAAAAAAATACATGCTTGATATATATATATTTTTTGATTTTTATGCGTTTAGTCTAATTTAACTATTTTAAACAAAAAATTGCTTTGACTTAACATGATTGCGAACGTGATTATCATGCACACATATTTTGAAAATTAAAAATAGTCATTATACAATAATTATTTTTTATATCAGTTTACATGCATATTTCTAACTTCGTTCTTAAAATTTGTTTATAACAAACATTCTTATCTCTAATACATAATCCATAGTATTAATAATAAGAATTAAAAAATATATGTGCAATTATCCCTAACATATAATACCAAACACATGAATTTTTTGGTTAATAGATAAAACACATAAGAATTAAAAAGTATGTATATCAAATATTCGATTTTTTTTATTAGTGAACCAAGTGCGTAAGAATTAAAAAGTATATATATATAATAAACGTACAATTTTAATTTTTTTTTTGTCAATAGACCAAACTTAAAAAATACAAATAAATTAAGTACTATTTGTGTAATTATCCCTATAAATTACCAATGCACGCAAGTGCACATGTGAAGTTATATACAGTATATGCATCAACTTCATTTTCACTTATGAAACACATACTATGTCGAGAAGTATATAAACATAGAATTTCATAATCAACGTTTTCAGAATTAGGTGAAGTTCAAAATTGATCGGTTCCATGAAATTTATTACCGCAAAAGAAAATGTTACATATTTGCATTTCCCTAGAGAAAAATTAACGAATCGACTAATTTTGAATTTCACCGAATCTGAATTCCACTACTGTTTACTTTTCATTCCGAACTTCACATATATTCCTACTTTGATTTCCTAAATGTTGAGGCTACCTTCATCACCAAACCAACACTTATAGAAACTTTGGCCACTGACACTTCACGGTCAGGGAATAAATCAGCTGACAACTTACAAACTGCAATCACTGAATTTTAAATCGATAAGGGTATTTGAGGAATTGCAGCTTTGTAAAATCCAATTTTCCAATAGTCCTATGTTATTTTTAACAAATGAAATTTGGACGGACCAAATTGAAGGTCACTAATAATTGAAGGGTCTCTAAGAAAACATATAACTAAGCCGAGCAAAAAAACTATCAGAGCGCTGGGATAGCTGCCCAGATTCTCATTCTGATGGAGTAACGGGTTGTTCTGTGGGCCCCAATTCGCCCGACCCTGTTGATAAAGTAAGGAAACAAAGAGAGGAGATGGCGAGAATTAGGCCGTCGAGGCCGAGACAATAACGGGGGCCGCCGGAATTATTGGTGGCGAAATTTTGATCGTAACGGATATATTTGATAGCGGAGAAGGCAAATTGGAGGCCTTGGGAGAGCTGAACGCCGCGGACGACGGGGAGGGGGATGAAGCGGTAGAGGAAGGACATGAGGCCGGTGGAGCCGAGGAGGAGGAGGGTGGTGGCGGTGGAGATGCCGGCGGCGGCGATTTGGGGAAGGGTGAGTTAGTCGTAGAGGGCGACAGAGGCGATGGATTTCATGGGTTGGACGGGCATGGGGATGGAGAATAGGAGGCCGATGGCGATGTTGTAGATCGCAGTGAAGACGAGGGTGGTGGAGAGGTCAAGGTGCGAGACTAGGGTTAAAGCCAATACTATGGGGATGTATGTGCCTAGGTCTCCTACTGAGCCGCTAAGCTCGGATGATAGGTTGTTTCTGAAGCGGAGGGACGTGGTAAGGCGGTGGCGCCACCTATGTTGGCGGTGGAGTAGAGGACTGGTTGTGGTGTTTGGTGATTGATGGTCTTCTTCCATGGTCGGAAATTGGAGCAAGTGAGTCGCTTGGTAGTTTTTTACTTAAATAAATATGTTTAAATTGAATATGCACTCTTTTTTGAATATGAATTAAAAAAATTAATTATTATTTTATTTATTAGAATAAAATTTTTGAAAAAATAACAAAAAAAATATTTATTACAATAAAATTTATTAAAAAATAAAAGATAATAAAAAAAATTATACTTTGATTTTTATTTTAAAATATAAAAATAATAATTAAATTAAAATATATTTTTTATTTTCAAAAAAATAATTATTTATAACTAGAGGGAGTATAATAGAGCATTATTTATGAGACAGTGACCGAGAGTTGCAGAGTGACTCATCAGTCGTGCGAGGAGCCGGAACGTAGCGTGAGGAGGAGAGATTGATAAAAGTGGCTCTTAAAGGATTTGTTGTTAGTTGTTGCCAGTTGTAGGACCCCCAACCTTTTGTTCTTGAAAAAATGACTTTTTATTATTGTATTTTTATTTAATTTTTAAAATAATTATTGAATTAAAAAAATTCAAATTCGGTATTTTATTTTAATTTTATTTTTAAACTAATTATTCTACTTTAATTTTGTTTTTATTTTATTATTTTTTAAAATTCTATTTATACGAGTGTTGGCATATAATCATTTTTAACATATATGTTGACATAATAATGATATAGTATTGACATATAGAATCACATTATAACAATCAAAATTGAAAATTGAAAAATCTCTATTATTATCTCTATTATTATTTTTTATTTTTTTGCATTAAATTGAAAAATCATCAAAATAATTATCAAAACTAGTAATTTTATTTTTTTTTGCATTAAATTGAAAAATCTCATAGCTCTTACCCGAAATAGTCTTTTTTTATATTAAATTAGAAAATCATCACAGTTCAAACAATTAAAAACTTTAAAACCATCAAAAATATAAACAAAATATGATTGAAAAAATATTTTTTATAACAGAGTAAACTACCCAAATATAACAAAATATATATATATATGGCCACTTTGCTAAGAATTATGATGATTTTCTAATTTGATGCAAAAAAAATAAAAATAAATTGGCCAATTTTTTTTATTTTGCATTCAATTAGAAAATTATCATAGTCTTATCCAAAAAAAAACTATTTTTTATTAAATTAGCAAAATTATTATAGCTTTTACTAAAATGGCTATTTTTATTTTTAATTTTTAATTTTTTTGCATAGTTTACTCTATTATGAAAAATATTTTTTTAGATCATATTTTGTTTATATGTTTAATGAATTTGATGTTTTTGGTTGTTTGAGCTATGATTATTTTTCAATTTAGGGCAAAAAAAAATGTTTGGTTGCTTTGGGTGAGAGTTATGATATTTTTTAATTTAATGCACACACAAAAAAAAAAGACATAATAGTTATGATATTCTAATTTTTTGTTTTAGTTGTTATTATGTGGTTTCATGTTAGCATCATGTAATCGCCAATATGTCATGTGTTAAAGATGACTCCACGTTATCACTTATATAGACGAAATTTAGAAAAAATAACAAAATAAAAGAGAAATTAGAGTAAAATAACCAGTTTAGAAACAGAATTAGAGTAGAGTCATCAGTTTATAAACTTTTTGAGTTCGATAATTATTTTAAAAATCAGATACGAGTACGATGATAAAAAAAATCATTTTTCCTCTAAAAAACATTTAAATTGGATCATTAGATGACATCTATTTAATAAATAAAGATTCATTTTTAATGAATTTTGCGTATCCTTAATATATCCATTAATCTCATTTAATATAATGATTGCTTTATTTTAACATATTCGTTTGTAATAATTATAATATGATATTTTTTGAAAAATATTGGTATCCTTGTCCAATAATCAATTGGCAAAAATGGAACACTTGCGTAGTACATTTTGTATTAGTAATGTGTATGAACCTCTAAAAGAATTTCGTGTATTGATAAAGAATGATGTTTATATTTAGGCCATTTGGCTGCACTCGAACCAAAATAATAATAACACTAATAATTTCAAACTTTTGTCTTGTAAGATTAAATAAATTTATCTTTCAACCAACAATTTCACCCTATCACTTATCTCTCTCATATTTTCACTCTCAATTAAACTTGACTCCCTACTTTATTTATTTATTTATTTCACTTTACACATGGAGTGTGTGTGCATGATACTGGTGTTACATATTAATAAAAATACATACATAAAACAATAAAAATAAAAATAAAAATATTATTATTATTATTATTATTATTATTATTATTATTATATTTATCTTTAGAGATACAACTCAATATTGGGGTTGTATTTTTCATATATTGGAAGAAATTATCTACGAGATGCAATACAAAAGAGCCAAATCCATATCCGATACTCGATATTATTATATACTGTATATCCGTTCGGGGCTTATTGGACTAATGGGTCGCGTCTAATTATACAAGCCCATACTAGATTATGTGGGTTCACAACTTATTAGGCCGGTAGGGTCCCGTCTATTTGCTTAAGCCTAAACCAACTACACTAGTTCGGTAAATTTGCTACCCTAAAAATTTAAAAAATGAACATCTTGGACCTGGGTTGTTGAAAATTCCCACACAAACTACTTTATAATGATCGGATTAGTAAAAT